>JAPWTK010001481.1:0-35893 GCA_029963805.1 Aromia moschata
ATCACTTACATATTTATTTATTGTTTCTTTATGACATTTATTGAAATCTAGGTTTAGTCTAGTCCGCATAATAAACTTGGACACCAGGTATTACATAACTGAGTGTAGTATCTAAAATCACAGAAAAAATATTCTATTAAAAATACGCAATTTAATTGCCTTTAATACCTAGATAAACATAGCGTGCGTTTAGTCAAACCTAATTTAAAGCTCTGCATTTCTATCAATATTGCATTTTATAACCATGGTCTCTGCCAACCACTTAGTCCTGCTGCTTAATATAATACACCTCATTAATGCCAATCTAATCACCGAAAATCTTAAGACATTTGAAACGGAAAAGAGGTACATGACCGAGTATTGCAGTCGATTTTATCACATATCACAAAACCACGACGTCTTTTACCACTACATGGGCTTGGAAAACACAGCATGCGCGGACATAAGCTCGTGGTGCATACGATCCAGCAACTGGACGAAGCTGATTGGAAACTGTACGCTCGACCAATCATCAGTAGGAGTTATCTTCTTGGCTGACCAGGAAGTGTCCCAAGCAAACGTGGAGAAAATACAACCTGGCTTGACGCAACTTCATTTTATCTTCTGCAGCACAGCAGTAAACGATACCACCTCAACTGCGATCCTAAAAAAAATCTGGGATAAGAACATAGTTAACTTCGTGACAGTGTATCCCACTTCAGAGGGCTTGCAGGTACTCTCGTACAACGAATTCGCTCAGGATAAGGTATTAAACTTCACGGAAAACGGCGACCTCTTTCCGGACAAATTGAAGAACCTCTACAACTACAGCGTCATAGTGATGGTCATGGACAAGTACTTGGTAAACCGCGAAGAAGGCTGGACCGGCGTCGACCTCATCCTCCTGGGCTCCATGAACTACTTCTTCAATGCCTTTGTGAAATTCAAGCACTCCACGGTCGACAACTACTTCGGCAAGCTGTTGGACGTAATGTTCAAAGTAAACACGATGCACGTGGTGAGCGCACCCGTACCATACGATCTGGAGATCAAAGAGCTATGCTCGTATCCGATCGAAATCGAGGAGTTCGTAATCTTGGTGCCCAAAGCTAAGTTCGTAAGTCATTTCTACACGATCTTCACACTTTTCGACTACAAACTCGTGTTGGGTTTCGTCGTGGTGTTGCTGGTGATAGCATTTTTAGACAAGCACCTGGTGTACATCAAGTCCAAGATGAATTACGGCGGTTACATTTTCGATTACTACGGAAGTTTCTTGGGGCTGCCAGTCGAACAGTTCGACTCTAAGCGTACGTACCTGTTGCTGGCGTGGATAGTGTTTTCTCTCATTATAACTGTGCTTGTGAGGGGAGCTTTCCTTGACAACATCTTCAAGCAACGTGCGGAAGAGATAAACACGATGGTCCAACTGAAGCAGAACGGGATGAGCATTTATTATAATCTAGACTCGGAGCACTTAAGGGCCATGGGTAACGAAAACTACGAGTATCTAAAGAACCACTTGCACTATACTAAATACGTGGAGGTGATAGACAAGATCATCGAGAACGACCAATCGAACGCTTACTTAGTGTCACGCCGTACCGCGCGTGACTTCTTCAGTTACTACGTTCGGAAGAACAAGGCCTTCGAATTTCGGGTGATGGACGAAGTATTCAGCACGTCTCTGATCTGCTACCCGCTGAATCGAGCAAAGCATTTCGCGAAGGCTTTCGATAGGTACAACTTGTGGGCGAGAGACTTGGGCACGGTGAAGACAGCTTCGGACAACAAAATTAAAGATGACGACGGCACCCAGATGTTGACGGCGTCGCACTTCTGGGGGAATGTTCATACTCCTCCTGGTCGGCTACCTGATCGGTTTGGTGGCTTTCGTCGGGGAGCACATCCAGAACTGGCTGCATATTCGCAGGGAGACCAGGAAGGTCATAGTCCCTTTTGTGAACTGAATATTTACAGCAAGGCGCACTTATTTATTTGTTAAATGAATTATCATTATCCCCTTTCTCAATAAATATTTGCACGAGTTTAACTAATATAGAGATCACGAAGTTTGCACGTTCGCTTGTTGTTCATATTTATCGTTATTTATAATAATTTCAGTGATAACATCCATTCTACTTTTATTATAATTTACCCGTGTGAACTATGTTTACTTATAAATAGCCTTCAGTATTGCCTGGTAAAGTATTTTTTACATATAATTTTATTTCAAAATTGTTAGTTATGTCTTAACTTATGCGTCTTTATTAATGCATTATTATTGGTTTCCTTTTGGAGCTTTCCTCCTTCTAGCCAAGTGACAGATCAATGCTGAAGACCGATCAATGCGATCTCACCGAACCAAGTAGTCGTGCTTATTTATTTATTTATTTGTTTATTTATTTATTTATTTATTTATTTATTTATTTATTTATTTATTTATTTATTTATTTATTTATTTATTTATTTATTATATTAATACATCCAGCAGCCTTACAGCTATTTAAGGAATATATGATAAAATAATGTGTATTTAGTCTAATCTTATTTTTAAAGTGCCATATTTTATGAAAAAATATGTCAATGTCCTTTAAATTATTGTAGCTCTTGCACATAACAGATATTGGTGAATGAAAATGGTGATACGAGTTAAAAACCGTAATATGAAAAGTATTGTCACTTCTAGAACATGAACAAGGTACGTTAAAATTCAGATAACTTAATAAAATTGACGAGTCTACGTAACTGTGCACAATTTTGTATAAAAATGACAGGTCTGCTATTTCACGCGCTTTTTTTTCAGAGAAACAAAAGAAAATTCATTAAGCAAGGGATCATACTCATAGTTTCTCACCGGATAATTACCATGTTTTTTGTAATACAGGAATTTTAAAAACTTCAAGAAGTGTTATGTACTTTTCATAATACGGATTCCATATAGTACTACCATACTCTAATTTATTTCTTACTAATGAGTAATAAAGTGTGATAATTGTTTGCGTAGAAGTAAAATCCTTGCTGTTCCTTATAACAAAACCCAATGATCTTATAGCCTCGGAAATAATATTATTAATATGCACAGAAAAAGTTAATTTTGAATCAAAAGTAATTCCAAGATGTTTAGTTTCCCCAAAAATTTACTTAGCAACATACTATCAATCTGATAATCATATATCATATTAATTTTACGAGTAACTGACATTATTTTACATTTTTTAATATTAAGTGACAATTGGTTTTTGGTGCACCATTCGGTTAGGGATGTCAAATCGCGCTGTAACTGGTGACAATCCGAGTTACACTACTTTGTTTAAAGATATCAAATCATCCGCGAATAATAATTTTGAGGACTTAATGTGGTCAGTTATATCATTTATGAAAATAATCATAATAATGAAAAGGAGAGGAGCAAGATTGGATCATTGAGGGACTCCAGAGCTAGCTATGAATTCATCGGATTTGACGCCCCTATAGTCTACATACAGCAATCGATTACTTAAATATGAATGAAAAAGATGCAATAACCCCGACGAGACAATGAATCCACTCAATTTTTGGAGTAACATTTTATGTGAGATTCTTTACTTTACTTACTAAAATCGGCAATATAACGTCTACTTGACTTCTGGAAACTAAAACACTCAATGTATACTGCGTAAAAATACACAAGTTAGATGTAGTACTGCATGCTTTTACAAAACCGTGTTGATCTTCTGAGATATAAAGTTTAATATGTGTAGAGAGTAGATCTGATAAAATTATCTCCAGTAATTTAGAAAATATAGATATAAGAACAACAGGCCGCTAGTTGATGTTAGTGACATTAGATGTTGAATCAGATTTGTAAATTGGACAGACTCTCGAAATTTTCCAACTTGCCCACTTGATAATTTGTTCTTTAATTTTTTTGTAACCTTTAGTATTTGTTCTTCAGAAATTCCAGTAATTGAAAAAAAATGTATTGTATAACATTTCGCTGTTTTCCAAATTATCAACAGAAAATAAATTATCAGCAATAAGAAAAATTTCTCTAAAATGTTTTGAAAAAGCATTTACAATTTCGTACGCTGAAGACAGGCTTTCATTGCAATATTGCGTAATTCCAGGGATACGTGATTTCTGCTTTCGTGCATTAACGGAACTCCAAAATTGTTGTGGATTGTCCTGTAAATTTTGTTCACATTTTTTAATGTAATTTTTATAAGCAATACTAATTTCGTGCTAAACTTGCTGCCTCAAAACTTTTTGTTTTTACATGCTTTTGAGGTTATATTTCTCTTTGATTTACGCGAAATCCAGACGTGATAGACGGAAACGGACAACGGATTCTTTTTCAGCTACTAAAAATGCGTAAAAGACACCTAATCTTGTTTGAGTAAAAAAAATGTGGTCCTGTGTTATTAACTAAATGAAGATGTTGGGGAGTATGTTTGGGGGATGGCGAAATTTAAAATTGACCAGCAGACTCACCGGGTGCGACGTCCTTAGGGAATCGAACGAGAACACGCTCAGCAGATTCCCGGCCGCCTCCTCCCTGCAGGGAGTTCCACTGTGGGAAGAGCGCCTCCACCGCCAGGCTGGCCATGTAGGTGGCAAAGCCCTCGTTCAGCCACAGGTCCGTCCACCACTTCATCGTGACCAGGTTGCCGAACCACTGGTGGGCCAGCTCGTGCGCGATGACGCTGGCGACGCTGTGCTGGCTCATCTTCGACGACACCTCGGGGTCGTAGAGGAGGTACGCCTCCCTGTAGGTGATGAGGCCCCAGTTCTCCATGGCGCCGGCACTGAAGTCCGGAATGGCGACCATGTCCTGCTTGGGTAGCGGGTACTTGATGTCGAAGAACTTCTCGTAGTACTCCAACGCCTTGGGACCGACCTGTTTGGCGAAGTCAACCTGGAGAATGTACGAATAACATGTTATTAAGTTTCAACGTGAAATTCTAGTATGGATGTAAAAAATGACAGCAGTGTCTGCATTTGAATGCTTGCCCTACCATTAAAACATACTGTAAAATCACTGGAAATTATGTCAGAGTTATTTCTAGGAAACGATTCAAATGTGTAAGAAGGTTGGGTATGCTGTTCCGGGTGTGCTAGGGTTCGCAGACGCTGTCGGTTACCTTTTGACAATGTGCAACGTTGTTGCTCTCAGGATTGATGGACTACTGTATGCTGATATAAGGGTGAGTCAAACTTAACGCGACAAACGAAAGGTACGGATAGGGCATGTTATTCTAAGCAAAAAAGTTCTAATAAACATGTGTCCGGAAATGCTTCCTAAGAGCGCTACGGACGTTCAAAGATGGCAGGCCCAAATTGATTTTCTTGCCTTTTTTTTCAAAAACTGCTCGAAATGGCCACCGTCAATTTCAATGCAAAGTTGACATCTGCGAATGACTGATTGCGCGGCTGCACGACACTCCGCTAGTGGTATTTCTTGGGCAGCTTGCAAGATCCTCGCTCGGAGACTAGCTTCGTCGTTGACGGGCTCAGCATAAACTTTGCTCCTTCATTCTGCCCCAAACAAAAAATCCATAGTGGTTAAGTCCGGGGAACGCGGAGGCCAAGGACGGGCGGACACAGGGCCCCCGACCGCGACCAATCCATCTTCCTGAAAAATGGTTGTGAAGCCATTGCCGCACTAGTAGAGTGTAATGGGCTGGGCAACCGTCTAACTGGAACCACCTGTTTGCTCTATCAATTAGAGGCATGTCATCTAATATTGCTTCAAATTCATTTTCCAGGAAATGAAGAAAGGCCGGACCATTTAGTCTTGGAGGCAAGAAATATGGACCAATGAGTGTATCGTCGCATAACCCCATCCAAACGTTGCACGACAATTCATGTTGAAAATGTTGTTCTTTTTACAGCATGCGGGTTTTCATGGGCCCAAATATGCGCATTATGTTGGTTAAAGATACCACTACGGGTAAAAGTTGCCTCGTCCGTCCAAATCACCTTCCGATAGTAAGAAGCATCGTTTGTTATTTGTTCCAAGAACCACTCTGAAAATTCTCTTCTTCGAGGTAGGTCTTCAGGAAGCAAATTCTGAACTTTCTGCAAATGATAGGGGTGGCGACCATCTGCTTTCAGAGTTCGGTTCACAATGCTCTGGGAATAGCCTAATTGCAAAGAACATCTCCTCGTGCTACTTGAAGGTATTTGATCGAAGTGTTCTAGGATATTTTCTTGTTCTTCGATTATTATGAAGGGGTGCAAAAATACCGTCTGCTCGCGATTTCGAAGAAGTTGTCCCAGTTTCTCTTAATCGTTGAAATGTTCTAGTAAATACTCGCTTTGTCGGGCACTCTTCTCATTGGAAATCTTCGGGCGTACTCATTCACAGCAGCGCGCGCATTACCATCACAGTACCCGTAAACAAACACAATATCCGCATATTCACTTGTAGTGTAGGTATTTGGCATGTTTCCGCAATTTACTCATAAACTAGCTTAAAATTAGTGACAAATTGAATTCAATCGACACGTCAAACAAGGCTGTCAAACAAACACTTTCAATTGTTATCAAGGCCTGCTTCTCTTTTTAATTAATAAGGCAGCGGAGTGAATTAATCAGTCATTCGCAGATGTCAACTTTGCATTGGAAAATGATGGTGGACATTTCGAGCAGTTTTTGTAAAATTTTAGTTTGTTTTGTTACGTTAAACCAATTATTTTAAGCAGTTTTTGAAATAAAAGGCAAGAAAACCAATTTGGGCCGGCCCATCTTTAAACGTCCGTAGCGTTCTTAGGAAGCATTTCCGGACACATGTTTATTAGAACTTTTTTGCTTAGAATAACATGCCCTATCCGTACCTTTCGTTTGTCGCGTTAAGTTTGACTCACCCTGATATATGCGACAAACGAGCTAACGTCCTTAAGGATGTTTATTGGCCTATGTGTGTCTATCATTTTCTTCTCGAAGGTCCGAGACGCCCCAGAAGGTGATCCACAGTGTATGCGAATCCCAGCACACCCAGTATAGCATACATAAGCTTATCATAAGTTTATTGCTTCCAAGAAAATAACTCTGAAAGAAATTCAAGTGAATTTCTTTAGAAAGTCACTTGAATTACCTAGAAATTTCAATCACCAAATTAGAAATTTCATTTCTAATTTTGTCATATTTTTAGTGGTGGTGGTTCCAGACTGTACTTTTTTTTAAACATAGATATCTACAAATACGAAAAGTGAAGTGAAATCCGATAATTGAACTTATCAGCAAAAGGCCAACCAATGGAGTTGACTTGGTTGGATAATGGTAGATAATTGTTAATTTTAAAAACTAAGAATTAAGATAGCTTAAACATCATTTGTATTATCTAGCTAAATCTTAATGAATAAAATAATTCCTTAATTTTCTTTTCCCACGAAAACATTATTATATTATAAATTTAGGTCATTTTATTAAAATGGAAATTGATATGCTATATATGTCTGTAAAAGTATGATGTGGATGAATAAGGCAAGTAATTACTATCTTTCCAAATTGCTAGCTGTTATACCATTGCCGTTGTTCAATCTATAATCTTATCATCTAAATCGCAATTTGTTTTATTCTTTTCAATTATGTCACATCTATAAACCAATGTCTTTGACCAAGACTGAATGAAACAATAAATCAAAGATTTATTATTAAAGATACCTACTACAAAACAAATTCATGATTTATATTCGTGAAATTTTAAATAATAATTCAATCTCAACAAAGACAAGATAAAATAACCTGTTACACGAGTACAAGTTACGGGTTATACTTTTTACAACCTCTGCCGATTCATAAATCTTAACAATTAGGAAGCCTCAGCTATTTTTTGCCACTCGATACATATCTTAGTTACTGCAGACTTGTTGAACTAGCTTCCTTAAGATGTATTTTTTTCTTTTTGTAAACAACCGTTAGCTGGACTAGTTTTGGTAATGACTGCAGAGAAAGGAACACTATTAAAATTGACGAAGAATATAATTAAATCGATCGTTTCCAAAACCACCAAAGTCAAAATTATGGAAATAAATTTTCCATTTTTGTAATCAAACTCCTCCTCAATATTATTAATAACTTCCATGAAATAATTACAGAAGTCCTTCAACACGTTATCGTTCTATATTAATGTTAATTTCTGAATTCGTAAAGCTAAATGTTAAAGCGCTTCAACATGCAAATTAGAGACAAAACCTTAAAGACTAATGAAATCTATCATGAAGGTATTGCTAATTAAGGAGCAAACGAAGTTTGTTCGATACTCCTACACTGTATAGCCAATTTTCTAAACGAAAATCAATATATGTTTAGAATTTCTCAAAATGGTGATCCAAATTTTATAGAAAAACATATTAGTCAGATGAAAGTTTTTTTTTGACTAACAAATTGATTGACAGATTTTGACTAAATTTTGACAGATTTTGACTAACGAATTGGGGATGAGAAAAATCTGCGCAAAAATGGTTCTGAGAGACCTTCAATGGTACACTTCAAGCTCTCCAAGACCCAAAAAAGCAATAATGAGCATGTCAAAGATAAAATGCATGCTGATTTGCTTTTTTGATAGCCAGGGACTTGTCCACAAAGAGTTTGTGCCTCCAGACCAAACAGTAAATCAACACTTTTACAAAGATATTCTTGAAAAACTTCCTGCGAAAAAGGAATTCATGCGTGTGAGACCAAATATCAACAACAACTGGCTGTTGCATCACGACAATGCTCCTTATCACACAGCCATATCAGTAAACGAATTTTTAGCCAATAAAACTATTCCTATGGCTCCTCAGCCTCCTTATTCGCCTGACTTGAGTCCTTGTGTCTTCAAGGGACGTCATTTTGGGACCATAAAAAACATTCAAACGACTGTAACCGACTAGCTGAAGGCTATTCCAGTATATGAGCTCCAGCACTGCTATGAGGAATGGAAGAACCATCTCTTTGGCTAACTAGAGAGGAGAAAAATGATTAAAATGATTATCGAGAATAATGAAGAGTACGATAATTTCCATCCATCCAACTTTTTATTAAACTTACTCTTCTTGTAGAACTTGAATAAACTTTTTATCTTCAGTAGTAGTAAAGTATCAGTAAATATTATCCAAATGGAGTATTCCACACAAAACCACATGTCTTCAGATAATTTTTCTTTTGCAAAAATCAACACTATTATTGTATACATTAATTTCGTTCATATTTCTTGTTGTCATCTTGTTATCATAAACAGTTCATATTAAAGTAGCTATTTCTTTAATATAAAATATACTATTCATATGAAGATTTAACGTTTTTGACTTATCTGGTTTTTCAAACGAACGATTCAATTAAAAGTTCTATACGATACAACACAAAAACGACTAAATTAACGACGGCACTTTCATAAATTACCATCGTAGATTAGACCATCTTTCGCTTGCTAAACACTTATTTTCGCTTCCTATTATGCATAGATTATCTATCACAGCCACTAATTTAATTAAAATTGACTTACTTGGTTCAGCGCGTCCTTCCTAGCCCATATCCTGAAAGTGACGTTGTTATTCTCAGTGGGGTCTCCCATTTTATAATCGAAGTCGGAGACTATGTAAGCAACGAGGTAGGTAGACATAGGTACGGAACTGTCGAATCTGTCCCAGAACCAGCCTTCTTTCTCTTTCCTGAAAAAGAAAATTTTATCACTGCAAATTATCATACTTAACGAGATGAGATAAAGTGAGTTTCTGTGAAGTCACAGGTCGGGAAATTTGGTAACGAACCCCTATTCGGCACTTAATTCAGCAATTAAATGTATCCTATGGAATCTGCCATACAATCCTGAAATCTGCACCTGCATACAGGGTGTACAGGGTGTCCCTGAATTGAGTTACCTATAGGTGAAATGGACAATAAATTTAATTTTTCGACAAAAAGTCATTCTTCATAAAAAGTTTTGCTTGTCTTGAAACGTCCAAAAAAGTTTGTTGTTTGTTCAATTTTACATGCAGGGTGTTCAAAAATAACAAAAATGAAATAATAATGAAGAGTAAAGTACCTTAAATATTAACAGTATGTAAAAAAGTTATTAAGAAAAATTGTTAGCAATTAAATTTAATACTCGAATATGAAAGCATGGCCTACTAGTGAATATTAAGTATTTTGAAGATTCCGCAATTTTTATCATTGTTATACGTTTGAAGTATAGCCATTTTCCTTTAAAAAATTATGTTTACTAAAGGTGCAGACATAATAAGAAATCATAAACCCCAAAAATGTTATTTAAACATTTATTTTAAAAATTTTATGGTTTAATAAACAAATTCAACAATTATTTTGAAAAAAAAAGAGCAAAATTATTATTCACGCACTACAACTATTCTACATGCAGGCCTCCAAGTTCAACACACCTCTCCAATTTCGTTCTAAAAGATGTGTATGTTGAGTGGATTATTTCTTGATTTACTTGGGCCACTGCTTGAATGATCCGAGTCTTGTGTAAATCAATATTGTGTTCTATCGGTCTATAAACTATTTCCTTCAAAAATCCCCAAAGGAAAAAGTCAAGTGGCGACAAGTCAGGGGATCTTACTGGCCAACAAATAGGTCCATATCTTCCGATCCACTTCTCTCCAAATTGTTTGTTAAGCCAACTTGTTAAAAATACGTTTTTTTTTTTATATTTTCTAAATTCTCTTCGTCTAATTCTAGCCAGAAAAATGTGTTTAGCATCTCCAAGTATGAATTTGATTTAAATTTTCTTTAAAAAAATGTGTTTAAGTTCAGTCCAAGAATTGTTATTGTTGAAAACGTCTTTAAAAAAAATATTTTATTGACGAGGCATGGTTTTACCTCTTTGGTTATGTTAATTTTCAACAAACGGGAAATTGGAGTTCTGAAAATACACATTTCTTTATTCTGTATCTGACAAGTCTCTGCATTCTCAGAAAGTTGGCGTGTAGGCGGCAACATCGAAAAGAAGGTTAATTGGACCTATTTTTGAACTCTCAATGTGATGAGTTTACAGAGATTGTGGTGATCCCAAAAGCTCCTGATTTGTTAATTCCTCTCACACTTCTTCGATAAACTTACACAGTTCTTCCGCATTTTAGTGTTATGTTTCGGCTTTCTAGAATTTTGACCAAAAGTTTCCAAATCTTCTCAATCGGATTTAAGTCCTCACTATTTGCGGGCCATTGTAAAACTTCAATATTACTGGCTCGAAACCAATGATTTAGCCATGTGGGCCGGACAATTGTGAAATATAAAGTTGTTGCTCACAACCTGCCGAACAATTGGTATCATTATGTATTTTAAAATATCCCTGTAAGCACTCGCATTAAACCTGTTATCAATCCGCCAGCATATGCCTAAACCCTGTGCACTTGTGTAGTGCACTCCCAACAACTCAACTCTTCAAAGGTTCTTTTTGTTTTAATACATTTTTCATCATAACTTAAGGACTTTTTATCTTCCGATATGTTTTCTAAAATTCGTAATCTGTCCATTACTTAAACAATTTAGCGCAGGAAGCCTCAATTTTTGCTGACTAGTCATGGAATGACTAGGCTATCATGATTGCATCGTGACAAAATAGCCATACGCAAAAAAAATACTATATTTATATAAAATGACAAATGTCGGTGAGACAGTTCTGTTAGCGTGTACAATTCTGGTAGTGATTTCTGGAGCTCTAATGGCTGCGTTTATAGGGTTCATACTCCCAGAGGAATTCCTGGAAATTCGTGAAACCATCAATTGCTCGATAATTTTCGAAAATGTCACACATCCAAAGAATATGGTAAATATGGTGACTGCTGATTAAAATTATTCCATAAAAGCAAAGCTTATATTTAAATTAAATTATGTTCTGCTATGTAATAATTTCGTATAAGTGTACGTTTTTATTAGACATTAAAATGTATCATTCATATTGATTGGTGCATTTTTATTGATAGAGAGTAACTTTGAAAAGATAATCGCAGAATATGGATTCAGTAACACCGCTGGCCTTTTTTGTCGTTCTTCCTTGTATTGAATTTGTAAATTCTTCTTTATTTTTACTAATGAGGCCTTCAATGTTGTGAAATTGTAATTTTCCTACAACATTCGAGACCGAGAAAAAAATGTATGATGACTAATTCAAACACATGGGAGATTCTGTAAGAAAATTTCACAGCTATGTAAATGTGATTATGAAAAATATTGACATATTGATCTTTTTTATTATATAATATAATACGAAACAAAATCACAAAGTAGATTAGGCATGCTGACAGAAAATGTATGTAACATGTGACGTTTATTTTGTACTTTAATTGTTGTGAATTTGATATACCAGATGGAAAAATGTTTTTAAAGAATTTGGTTATTTACGTAAGTAATAGATATAACGTGTATTCATTGTTCATGCTCGTGTAGAAATAAAAAATAGGACGTTGAAAATAATCAAATGTCAGTTTACTGTCGCGTCAACATTTGACAGAAATTTCCACTGTTAATTTCGCCTAAAGCCTAGTCCTCATAAGGGTGAAATGGGAAAATCTGCAACATATCAAGTAAGTTTTAAGATTTTCCCTAACTAAATGAATTTTGCATTTCTTTTTTTGACAATTAGAGGTTATTTAGAGTTGAAAACATTTTATACATGAAGGAGAATGCAAAAGAAGTGTGCATACAAACATGAAAATAAAGGAGAGCTATATCCTTAAACAAAGGAATATAAAATCCCAGTGGCGGTTGGTGATATTTCAGTCCATATCTTGAAAACGATGCATGGGACCCACTGCACTTTTTAGGTGATGACTAAATACCTCTTACAGAAAGAATTTGTAGTAAAAAAACCGTCAGCAAATTTTGCGAAAAAAAATTCAAAAAAACTGCAGAACACCCTGGGATCTCAGTAACGCTCTGTGGAATATTTTCAGTATATTTTTTTTCATAACCTAGAAACAAATATAAGGAGAGGTTTTTCGATTTGTTACAATTTTTTTTTCAAAAAGTTATGGTCTTTTAATTTTAATTTTATAGGAACATTTTGTTTCCCAAAATTTTTTATAAAAATTTCAAATCAATGTGTATTCTTATGTATTTTGGCGTTCTAAAACCAAATATGACAATAAAAAATGATTTTAGTTGTACCATTTGCAATTAGCACCCCTTTACGACCCTCCTCCTGAGGGGTTAAAATGGAAGTTTTACAACAATAACAAATTATTTCAACTCTCAATCACCTCCTGGACCACCCCATTGTCCCTCCAAGGGGTCAAAATTTCACTTATTATAAAAAAATTTCTTTACAATTACATGTAAAAGAGCATTAGAGGATATGTCCATTTTAAATTTTTATTAAAAGCACATTTTTTCCATACGGCTGTCGCAAGGTGGTGCTACAGGGAAATTTGGTAGTTGAAATTATTTTGTATTGACATTTCCTGGTTTAGTAGACCAAAATACCTCATAACACGTATACGTTTTAAATTTTTCTAAAAAAGTTCCATTTCAAACCCCTACAGGGGGGATCTTAAGGGGTGCTAGGAGAAAATGGTACAACTGTATTTTAGCGTTCTAAAACCAACTATGACATTTTTAATGTCATAGTTGGTTTTAGAACGCTAAAATACATAAGAATACACATATATTTTTAATTTTTATAAAAACTTCAAATTACGCCAAATACGTAAGAATACACATGAATTTGAAATTTTTATTAAAACTTCAATTTCAACCCGTAAGGGGGAAAATTCAATAGTTAAAATCAATTTTTAATGTCATAATCGGTTTCAGCGCATCAAAATACATGTGGGTAGAGGGGTCTACCTTACATATGGGGGGGGGCGAAAAGGAACACGCCAACCGCAGCAATGGAAGTCCTACTAGACCTGCCTCCTCTTCAATTCGTAATTATGGGGGAGGCAAGAATGGGATTTTCCAGGCTACCTGAATTACGAAGTGGTATCTACGAAGATCTGGGGCACAACAGAATCAAAAGTCTAGTGGGTGGAAACATCTTAGAGATGAGGAAAGACCACATGAATTCACACATAACAAAAACTTCGGGATGGAAATAATTGACCGAGAGAAATGGAAAGTAAACAACAACAGGAACAAAACTGAGAGAGTAACCTAGTACACAGGCGGGTCAACGACTCAGCAGGGAACTGGTGCTGGCATTTACAACGAAACGGAAAAACTACAGAATAGCATTCCACTTGGAAAATATACCTCCGTATTTCAGGCGGAGGTATATGCAATACTGCACTGTGCTAAATAGAATATAACGTGTCTTACACAAATAAGAGGATTGATATACTATCGGACAACCAGGCTGCCCTAAAGGCAATTACAAACCCAAAGGCGACGTCATGGCTGGTATGGGAATGTCAAAGAGAACTGACACGACTGGCAGACCACAACAAAGTAACTTTGATATAGGTAGGAAGGTACCAGGACATACAGCATTCGAAGGCAACGAAAAAGCAGACGAGTTAGCGAGAAAAGGATCGTCTACTCCATTTATTGGCCCAGAACCGGCCAGTATATAGGTCTATATGGTCAAAAGGAGAATGGGTAATCGATAAAATGGATACTGGAACTCTATATCCAGGCAAAGACACGGAAAAGGAACATGTGAGGAAAGAACTGAAGAACTATTAAAAATGAATAGGATTCAGATAAGAGCTGTTGTAGGCCTCCTAACAGAACATTGCGCTCTCAAAGGACAACTACACAGAATGGGGCTGTACAACGAAGAACTGAAATGCAGACTCTGCAACAGGGAAACGGAAACAGCACACCACATACTGTGTGATTGCGAGACTTTAGATCGCAAAAGTCTATATGGACACCCCAAACTTTGTCCAGAAGATTACAGCACCCAGCCGGCAGGGAAGCTATACAAGCTTGTACACGGGACCCGGCTACTAGAATGGGTGGTGTGAGAAGGATGGGAGGTTGCGCACAATAAGCCCAAGAGGCTGCAGTGCAATCCGGCGAAATGGACGGCTCCCAGAAGCAGTAAAAAAAAGGGTCTACCTTGTGGATTTGACCAATTTTTTTTTGTGGGGCCGTGTAATTTTTAAATATCGTACTTACAGCGGTTCAGTCTGGAGCAAGGGCATGTTGCTGATCGCCCTGTACCCGTCCTTCCTCCCTATGCTGATGTCAAACGTGGCCTTCATCTCTGGCTCGTCGAAACAGGGGAACGCCCTTCTGGCGCTGATAGCCTCGAATTGCGTCACTCCCAACCACCTCTTCTCGCCGCTGGCCTTGTCGTTGTAGCTGCTCCTGTAGAAGCCGGCCAGGCCGTCGTCCAGCTTGCCCTTGAAGGCGATGAAGATCTCGTACTTGTGGTCCTCCGAGAGGGCGTCCTCCAGGCGGAGGATGAGGAAGTCGTCGGTCTTGTCGAATTCGACCTTGGCGATCTTGACGGTCTTGGGATCGTTGCTCGACACGTCCTTCACGGTGATCTCCTTGTCCTTGATCTCCAGGTCCTTGGAGTGCAGCGTGATGTTCTGCGTGGGGTGGATGCATGTCGCCTGAAAATGGAAACGATAAATAATACTACACTCCAAAATATTACGTATAAGTGAAAAGAGTGCAGTCGTCTGCAGCTGCATGATAAGAGACATGGCTGCGAACCCAGATAATTCCATGAAACAACTGGGAGAAGACCTGCAACAAACGGGACTGCAGAACAAAAGATTGTCGAGCACTAAAAATCCTGACTTCTGTATTTCCCCAAATTCTCTATGCTCTTGGGAGAATCTAGCATAGTGAAATCGAGTTATGAAAGCTGCAAAGAAGGCTGCACTACTCTACATAGCACGCACATATCTGAAAAGAGCAGGAGCATGACAGTGCCGATTGTTTCTTACAGGGATGCGGTTGCCAAGATGGGTATGATATTACTAAAGATCACCCAGAAGAAACCTTTGAATTAGGAAGAGGCAGATCTGATTCGGAGTCATCTGGATATGTTTGGCACTCCCTGTGGGAGTCAAGATCAGGATCACCTCCAATTTCAACGTGCTTCATTCCTCTCTGGGCCCCTGTGGTTGACCTGTGGAAATCAGTACACGAAAAAATTTTCGATTACTCATCTACGATCTTTTTAACCAGATTAATAGTATTTTAAAGACGAATGAATTTGAATAGTTGGCGCTTCCATATGGCGAAAGTAGTTTCAAAAAATCCGAATTTGAAAACAAAAAATGCATCCTTATTCTAAGTAACGTTCCAAACACTAAAGGTTACAAGTAATTTTTCGGTGAAATGTGTTGTTTCCGGGTTAAACATTTTCGGAGTTCACCAGGTCTAAGAATGTACGCAGTATTCTACAAATTTATATGTTGCTAAGAACTTTGGGGACCGCTGACGATGAATACAGAGTCAAATTTCAAACCAATTCCCAAATTCTCCGATTTGTGAGAAAATTGGGATAAAAAAAAAATAGTTCTTCGTATTTTTTTATTTGTGAGAAAACTTCGGGAAAGAGTGAGACAATGTTTGTGTTATGCAGAGTATCAGTGTCGTAAGAATATGCGTGATGAATAAGAAGTAAATCAAGGGTGACAAACTGATTTATATGATATTCCTAACGTATGTGTCAAAAGGTTTCGGAAAAAAGTAAAAGTCTTTTTTTTATATCTCATGTTTTACATTGTAACAACACCATTATTCTTATACAGTCTAAATCAACTAAACATAACATTTACAACACGAATAAAGGCCTATGCTCATCTAGCGTACGTAATTTGGTTCTTGCCTATCAGTCTTTGGACGGTAGCAACGTCAACTTCCCGAATTTTCTGAAAGATTCTGCGTCTTAACTGTTCCTCATTTTGGGCTTCCCAACCCCCATCATACACCTTTCTACTGAATGAGACCAAAATTCCTCAATGGGCCTCGTCTGAGGAACATTTGGAAGGTTACCTGTCTTCGGAAAAAAATGGTGCCGTTTGTGGCTCTTGTTCTTCTGGCGCAATGGTACGAGGCTAAATCAGACCAGAACATTATTTGGTCTTTGGGATGATGTATGTTTATAAAATTTCGAAGTTTTGTGAGGCATTTTCGTATGTAAATGTCTGAATTGCTGGCTTCACCTCGAACACGTCTAACATTCGATCGTGAAACACCTGCCTTTGATATGGCACATCACATCACAAATGTTATATTCAAACTTGACTTTGCCTTTGAATTTAACTTTTTCAGAAGCGTTTTGTACATTGTTCGTATAGAAACCGTCATTACCTTTGATCTCCGAGTTGGACAACGTGAAATATTTTTCATCATCCATAACGATAATCTTTTTAACACCTGGGAATTCTTTCCAACTGAGTGGCTGTGTATTTTGGAGCATTTCTTATTTTACGATAATTTAGATTATATCTGACAGATTGGGATTCTGATAGATTGTCGAAACCGAAATATCTTGCTCCCTGTAGATTCTAACAATATCGCGTTTAAGGACTCCTCCCACCACCCAATAAATACCTCTATGGAGATCAAGCTTGTACGACATTGTATTCACCTTAATTTACAAAAAATGATGTGTCATATTAAACTTCGAACAAATTACTAAATTTTGTTTCCAATGGCAACTTGATCGGCTCGTGTTTGTTATAAATATGTTTTATTGGATTTTTTTAGAAGAATAAACACAAGCAAAAACCAGTTTGAAAATTCAAATCAAAAGCAAAATATGTAAGACATCAAGTATGTAAAAATTACCTTATCTCAGTGAAATGCCAGTTTTTATGTGATTTCTTCACTACAAATTTAATCTTGGTTGTAATTACTAATACCATTGACCTACGTCAACGTGTTTGGTTATCCATGACTACCCACTAGATTTTCAAAAAATTGTCCCACACATAATATATCAATACCCTTGATCTACTTTCTACCACAATCATTAAAACGCATAATACACTTTCATTTCTTTCAGCTATAAAGAAGACGAGGTTTTCGAAAATCAACAAGTCTTTCACGGGGGAAGTTGGTGGACTTTTGTATTTACAAAATATCTTTATTCTCGTAGATTCGGAATTTCATAGACTGCAGACAAAAATAATATTAGAACCAGAGATACAATGGCCAATACCCAGTTGTCATATCTGTAAAAGTATTTGATTTTCATGCGTACTTTGTGTCTTATAATTTCAGATATAATTCAATTAAAAATTCATAAATATAATGTTTCTATAAATAATTATGTTTCTGTCAATATCACGTAACAACATTGTTATTTTGTTCATGTAACAACGTTGTTGTTTTATCATTGTTAACAACAAATATATTTTTATCATCATTAAATTCAGCACAACAAACTACAATCCTGTATTGGTTTAACCGAAATCCTATTTCTTATATTCGTAACAACAAAGTTAGAAATAGTGTTGACTCAAGTCTGAATACGCTATATATTTTGTTTTAAATTATTCAATTAGTATATATCATAAAATAAAAATATGCATGAGTGATATTGATTTTATGTATGACTTTTTTCGCAATCGCAAGTAGGTATATAAATCTGTTTTTATTGGCTTTCAGTTTCAAGTTTATCGTGTCAAGAATAACGCAAATTTAAGGTAGAATGTAAACAAGGATAGCGAATCAAATAAAGAGTTTAGCAAGGTGACAGTCGTTGACCCCAATCCCACGTAGTATAAGAAATACCTGGTCTAGTCAATGACATCGCTACTCTGTATGCAATGCTACGCACATATTATTAGAGTCATATACGAGGGGTTCTCAACAAAGACTAGGAATCAATTTATTAGAGATCACAATAACACTACTCTGCAAGATTTTGCCCCTGGACAATGAATAGTTGTTTCCGAAGCAATTTTTCCCGCTGAAAACAAATCCGGGTCAGAATTGCTTTATCACGTTAGGTTTTTGAGATATTCTAACCTAAAAGTGCAAAAACACTGTGTTTTGACATATTTGAGGGTATGTACCACTGCGATCTTTTTTTTCTCAAAAACTGTGTATGGGATCTGAAAGTACAAGTCGTCCTCTTTCAAATTCCGTTTAGTTTGCTCAAATATCTTTTTTTTTTTCACCGAGATATCGCATTTTGAAATTTACTTGTTTGTGATTTTCACTATACCTGAAAACTCATTAGGGACATGTACATATCAAAAGATTGTTTTTTTTTTTATTAAGAAACGTAAAAAATATTTAAAAAGCAGTAACAAGTCAATATTCTCTTATGTCAAAAAATCTGCTTGTTCAGAATCTAAGATTAGATTTTCAAAATTTTTCGAAGAAAATTCAATATGGCCGACCTGACTTGACTAAAGTTACAATAGCGTCTATGGAACTTTCATGAACTTTTTTTAAATGAAAGAATGGCGTCTTTATTTAGGTTATTCTGTATACTATTTTAGAAATTTATAGTAACATAAAAATAAAAATAAAATTTAATAACAATTAACAATATGTTTTCGAAGTAGCTGAAGTCAAATGTATTGTTATATTTTCATTTCTTTTAATGAAAAATTCAATATGGTGACCATTAGAACATTAGAATTAGGAGAAGATTAAAACTGATTTAATCTTCTCCTGAAGATGCCAACTTGGTTGGCGAAACGTGCGTCGAGAAAAAAGTCCGTTTTTTTTTATATAAAAAGAAATGTAAAAAAACAGTGGACAGTTGGATGCTTTTGAAAGTTTAGAAATCATAATACATAATATCATAAATGTAACAGTAGTCTAAGGACAATAGTCCAATACCCAAGAGTCCACTGTTTGCCCTGATAAACAAAGACAGATGTTACGGTTCACTGAACCGCGACGGCGGATTAAGTACAAATAGGTTAGAATTTAGTTTTAATCTCCTCCTGAAGATGCTAATTTAGTTAGCGAAACGCGCGTCAAGAAAAGTATATTAGTTCGGTGTTTCGGTTCATTCAGTTTTTTGTGAGCACCCAGTATAAAAAGTCAGGAACTATAAAACAGTTTTGGCTACACGATAGAATGAGATGAGTCTAACAAAAAGTTGCCTTTATTTTGAGAGGCCCATTGCAAAATATAATCTTTGTACATTTTTTGAAATAAAATGGTGGGACACTTTGTATGGAATATGATAAAAGTAATGTTAATGTAAATAAATAAACTAATGAAATAAATAATATAATATTTAGTATTTATTGAAATCTTCTCGTAAGAATGTAAATTAATATTTAGTTTTAAATATTAATCCAAATATTTAACATTAAATACGAAAAAATATATAAATATCTGTTAACCTTTTAGTTATCACATCAAGTGCAGTTTTATGTTTAGAAAATTATGATATGCGTACATATTTTTAAGGAAATGTGGCGCAGCTATTTTTGTTGGAAAGTTCTTTAGTTCAAACCGATTCTAATATGTTAATTGTAACATTTCTCCATTTTTCGAATAAATCAACTGACTGATAGCCACTTTCACTGGATGTATATTTATTAATGACATTAAAATATGAACACGCAATTCTTACTGACTGGTAACCAGTTAAATGAACCTAGTTTATTCCAGAATATTTACTGAAGTCGTATGGACTAAGCAAAATTGATATTTTCTTACTTCCTGAAACTTCCACCAAATTAACTCCACAGACAACATCGTACAGAGTAAACACAAATAGGGATGTTATTCGATAGAATGGCAAACAGGCATTATTCAACCAGAGCCAAATAAAATCGGTATGTTTCTATTAAGGCATTATTCACTTTTATTTAATTTAATTACAAACATGACAGTAACAATTATCTTAATAAGGAGAAACAAATAAATACGATGAAAATAATGTATTCTATGTAGTTTTTCAAAATTGCTTATGCATGAGTCAATTAACTTAATTATCGGATAGAACTTAATCTATAAAAGCGACATACTAGCGGTTTTAACGGTATTATGGGTAAATGGAAATTATGTTAATTATTCAAACGTCGTAATTTTTTTCTTAGAAACCACAAGCACATTTTTACACGTGTAAACATAATAAAATAAACAAATTGTAATAAAAAAATAAATCGCCTTTCGTTAATTTTGTACTATTTGTTAAAATGTCAGTAGTCTTGGGGGAAATCTAAATGAAGAATATTAAAATGTTATTAATTGAAATTAGATATAGTAGTATAAAAGTGACCAGACGTCCGTCATTCAGAAAGCTTGTCCGTCTTCAAGAGCAGTCCGTCAAACTGTCCGTCATTGAAATTTTTTTATTAAAATGTCCGTAATGACGTCTTCTAGGTTAATCTGAAGACGTGTCAACGTATCGTATCGATCGTGATTAAATATCAGTATTTCAAAAAGGCATCAAATTCCAAAAAGTAGGTATCCTTGTGAAAGTCTATATTTTTATGTAAATGTATTTTTCACTGAAATTCTGAAGTGCCAGAAAACGCGTGACATTGAAAGTTTTAAAAATTTTCGCCCGCGGCGTTATTGGTGCGCCTCACGGCGCGAAAAATAAACTCTAGTTTCGTCAGTGTGAACCAGCTGAACATGTCCGTCTTTGGCAAAATCAAATTCTGGTCACTTTAACATTTTCGATGACATTGTTCTTATGGCAGCTATTTTGGTTAATTTACAACCTCCAATTTTGAAAGTAAGCACTCATGAAGATTTTAGCGAATAAGGATTAGTAATATGTATTTATGTACAAAATTAATATAAACAAGAAATGTTCAAATTTGAAGAATAAAATAATGCATATACATGTGTATGTAACGAAATAAATATTATTTATTTTTCGACGCAACACCAAGAGAGTTGTATAAAACATTTGTCAAAAATATATAGACTGTCATTTAATAAAATATAAATATCATTAAACCTGACTCTTTATTTAATTGCACTATTGTTGTACATACCTACTATCCTAATTTTGCACGTTATTATTTTCTTTATCAGACATTTCACTTAATTATTTACAATTACATTCATAACCTATAAATCAAATAGTTTAGACAGTTTCAACAAAAAATATAAATATGATTCTCGTGAAAATTATACTTACTTATCAAGAAATTCTTCCCCGTGCAATTAATAACATTTGCAACACTGTGAATTCTTTCCCAAATTCAAAAATAGTACAAAAAACAATTCGACGCATATGACACAATACAAAATCCACAGTACAACCCCTCTTTTAGGAATTTTCACAAACTCAAAAATTTGTTGGAGGGGTCAAAAAAGAAGGGTGATGGAAGAAAGAGGATTTGAAGGAGATGGACGCGCAGCTTCAAGCAGGTCACAGTTCAAGACCTGCTTACAAGACCGTGCTTATTTAAAAACCTGCTTACAACCTCTAGCGCCACATTCAGAGGTGGAGTGCAATTTAACTTGGTGCTCAGTCAGTCGCCCGCAGTGGGTCCCGTCAACTTCAAGAGACTTCAAGTAATGCCATGACAGAATTCGAGACTAATAGACATCCCACGCAGCCTCCTATAGGGGCGGAAACAGAGGGTGTGGGTAGAGGCTCAGTGTATATGGCCTGGAGGGGTGCTTGAGTTGTCAAAGGGTGAAAGCGAGTTATGGTACCCCACACCAATTTATTTTGCAGCATTAAGGTCAATGGATTCGCCCAAAAAAGATCAAACTACATAAAACCCAGCGTAACTACAAAGAGGTTGGTTACGGGGTTTGGAGACTGGGTTTGAGACATGGGACAGCGATCAAACGAGCAAAACTTATTGAGGAGGTCTTCAATATGTGCCAGGATGGAGTTTTTGGCAGACAGCGTCCTTCTTAGTGCATCCCGTAAGTCTCTGAATTTCGGTCAAAATCTTGTGAAATCATATTTCGACATGGTTTAGGGTGTGGAAGGCGAACCGTTTAAGTCACAGCGTAGTGACTTCGGGGGCATTAAAACCAACTCTACAGGCACTGAAACTTAAAAACCACAAGCTCGAATAGGCCGCAAATGACGCTAATCTAAAAAATGTTACTCTAATTTTGACGAGCAGTGTATTTCAAAAACCAAAAAAGATACAGTTCTAATAAAATTGTCTATAACTTTGCATAGTTAACCGTTTTCCTGTATTTTATAATTTCCAAGACAGCAATACATCCATCACCAATTCTAGACACTTTGTATGTTAAGCATTATTTCTGACCCAATTTATACCAAAACTGATGAAAACGGTTGAACAGTTTATGAGAAAAAGCTGAGAGATACTCATTCGAGCTGTGTAAATTAAGTAATGAGACTGGCAACTTTGCGGAGATGGGACTTGGAAGGGCGGTAGGTTAACATGTAATGCACCTTTAGTACAAGTTTGAACTTGTCAGAGTCATTTGTTTGTTCTTTGTGACTGTTTTCGTAAACCGTTTTTTTTTTCTGGAGCGTTTTAAAAATGAGTGACATTAATTCTGAGCAACGGTGTCTTATCAGGTTTTGCTTCAGACTTGGACACAGCGCGATGGAGAGACACAACGCAAGAGCCCAGGTTTCTCGTTGGTTTAAGGCATTCTCAGAAGGAAGAGAGTCGATTGAAGATGACCCACGCAGGGGAAGACCTTCATCTTCAAGAAACTTCAAGAACAAGAACGAATGGTCGAGGAAGAATTAAATTTCAATCACACCACTGTTTATCAGATTTTGACTAACGAATTGGGGATGAGAAAAACCTGCGCAAAAATGGTTCCAAAAACCTTTAGAGAAGGACATCAGGAGAGAAAATTGTCTTGACTTTTTGGAATCGAGTGATCCCCATTTTATGGAACGTGTCATTACTGGTGATGAGACGTGGGTGTTTGAGTACCACCCGGAAACCAAACGCCAAAACATGGAATGGCATATTTGAAGCTCTTGAAGACCGAAAAAAGCAAGAATGGGCAAGCCGAAGATCAAATGCATGCTGATTTGCTTTTTTGATAGCCAGGGAATTGTCCAAAAAGAGTTTGTGCCTCCAGGCCAAATAGTAAATCAACACTTTTAAAGAGAGGTTCTTAAAAAACTCGAAAAGGGTCATGCGTGATCAAACATCAAGAACAACTGGATGTTGCATCACGACAATGCGCCTTGTCACACAGCCATTTCAGTAAACGAGTTTTTAGCTAGTAAAACTATTCCTGTGGCTGCTCAGTCTCCTTATTCACCTGACTTGAGTCCTTGTGACTTTGTTCTCTTTCTGAGATTGAAAAGTCACCTCAAGGAATTTCATTTTGGGACCCTATAAAACATTCAAACGGCTGTAACCGATCAGCTGAAAGTTATTCGAGTATATGAGTTCCAGCACTGTTATGAGGAGTGGAAGAAACGTCTCCAGCGCTGTGTGGCTTCCCAATAAAGTTAATTTGAAGGAGACAATACTGAATTGTAATTCTTTTCGAATAAAAAAAAAAATTAAAAAATCAATATCGTTACTTAATCTACATTGTTGAAGAATCGAATAAAAAATGAAATAATCTCACCTGTATCCACACCCTTCCGTCGAAGTCGAAGTTGTCCTTCACCCCCAAATAGGAGATCACTTCGAGTTTGTAGTGTTCGGGGACAACATCCCTGGGTAGCCGGTAACCGTTAGCGACCAGCAGGCATGTCAAGAATACGCACGTCAGTCGAATCATGCTCTAAAACGGAAAAGAAAACAGTATTGAATGTCAATAGTTATATGACTCGCCAATGACGGCATTGGACTCGCACGCGGAACTGAAGCTAGCGCAAGTAAATATTTACTGTGTAATCAAATAGAATGTATACATATGTGGATTGCGAAGGCGATGTAAAATGTAATTTTATAAATATGTGCTAATGTCAAGTCACTAATTGTCATTTTTAAAGACGTGCTGTTGTGCCGATTTTCAGGGGCGTTACAGCAGGGTGCAGGACTGCCAATGCTTTACTTTATTACTTGATTTTTAGTGAACTTTTAAAGTTTGGAATAAAATTGATATCTTTTATTGTAGCCAAGTTGATGCGTAGCCTCAGAAGGGTTCAGCTTGCATTAATTACGGCAAATTATGTTTCTTCCTAGTATTGTGTGATATAAGGTGGGAAGTGTGAAACTAAGTTTTCGACCTCAAAAGCCAGGGGGACAACTTTTGACAGGCGAAAAACCACGGAATTTTCGCGTTACAGTTAATTATAGTATCTCCTAAACGATCTACGAAAATTATATACGTTCCGAAATTAAAGTAGAGAAAATTTCCTACAAAACTCATTGGTCAAAGGTACTTGTATGTCGTGTGGTTCATATTTTACCGAAGTTTGAAAATCGACGAATTTAGATGGGTTCGCCGTTCCAAAATGAACGTCAGTAGACATCACCTTCGAAAAAATAACTCTTCCTCCTGCTGTGTCCCAGAAAAATTTTTGGGTAATGAGAAAAACAAATACAATCTAATCCAGATATTGAAAACACACTTCGAGGCGAATTGCAGAAATATGTTATAGGCAGCAGAGGATGCTGATGTTCTCATTGTGACAACAGCTTTGTCACAATCTCCCAATTTCGATTGTCTATTTATAATCAGCGAATATTTTGACGTTCTTGTGTTGCTAACTAGGATTCCTAGTTCAGCCAAAACGATCATATACATGCTGAAACCAGGAAAGAGTGGCAAACCTGGCACATTCTCCTCATCATCGTATACGTATGATCCTGACTACATTCTTTTTGCTCACGTCTTCTCCGGTTGTGACACAACGTCATTCCCTTTTGGACATGGCAAGACCAAAGTATGTGCCCTCCTTGTAAACAACCCTGCATTCAAGCAAGCAGCATCTACTTTTTATGAGATGCACACGACATACAATTAAATTGGATCAATGCATTTTGTAAAAAATTTTGTCTATTTTAATTTTGGAACGTATAATTTTCTGTAGAATGCGGCGTTTCGGAGATATAAGCAAAAATACTAATAAAAGTGCGAAAATTTCTTGTTTTTTTCGCCTGTCAAACGTTCTCCCCCCGGGTTTCGAGGTCGAAAACTTCCCACCTTATACCAAACAGTCATACAAAAATATAATTTGCCCTAATTAATGCAAGGTGAAGGGTTTGTATCAATTGGACTATTTTATAATATTTTATTTTATAAAAAATATGAGGTATATGTATTTTGTTTTTCAAGAATACAAATTTTTCGATAAATGCCCAAATATCTAGTACCTAAGCTATCTGAGATGTTAAATAAATGCCAGAGTTTCCAATAGCAAACACATTTATGGGTCATTTTACACAAAACAATAATCATTAACCCTCAAACCGGACATAGGTGCGATTTTATGAGGATATACAATTTATATGACGATTTATATATGAAGATATCTTAAAACTACTCGGCAGCCATACTTTCTGAGGTAAAGCTTTCCTTGACTCCATTGGTATAACTTAAATTTACCGCAAACGATATTTAGTCACATAATACTATCATTAAAAAATTGCCTCTTTCAAAATTTTACTTTTTGCGAAAAAAAAAAATGTGTTTTTATTTATTTTTTTCAAATTTGTGCAAAATCTCATGGATCTAAGGTGATTGTTTAATAAAAAGGTTATATTTGATAGAAAACAATATAGGAATATAGTACAGAAACAATGAGTATTAAATAAAACTGGACGTTTTCCACATAACACCGAACTACTATACTTTTCTCGACGCGCGTTTCGCCAACCAAGTTGGCATCTTCAGAAGAAGATTAAAACTAAAAACTGCAGAAAAAAATACAAATACAAAAATACGCCGTCGACATCAAAAATCACCAATTTGAATAATGTGTGTTGACCACAATTCCGTAGACGTGAGCCGCATACAGGTGCTCATATGCACCAATTCGAATTTTAGATGACACCAAAACACGACGTTTTTAAAATTCAAATTACTAACCAAATTTGAAACTAAAATGTAACAAATTATACTTTTTTTCAAAAATCAAAAATGTAGTTTTTGTTTGATGTACACATACACCGGGCACTACATTCAAAATAGTGGCTTTTTGGAAAAATAATTCGACTAAGAAAAGCATTAATATAAGTTTGCGTCAAAAATATAATAAAAGGATAGAATAGACACAGTAAAATGTAAATGTTGACCACCCCATTTTACAGGGTAAATGGGGTGGTCAACATCAAAGAATCACCCCGTACATGTTCGTGGTAATAAAAGAACATTTTAAAGGCTGTTCACATGCTCCTATCATACTCCCTCTCACACCTAAAACAAAAAATGACTGTGTTTCTAGTATTTCTGTTGATATTTCAACTCATTTTTACAAAGTAACCACTTGTTTACGATATTTCAGCATATGTATAAATTTTTAAATCATAGAATGCATCTCAGTTTTACTGACCTGAAAATTAAACAGGGAGAAAAATCACTAAACAATACAGTTAAAATTGGATTTTTTTATTTGGTAAGGTGACCAAGATTTAAAAAAAAATGGTAAAATACCATTTTCTATTTAAATCAATAAGGAATTCAAATACTAAAGAGATTAACAATTTATCATTTTGAATGCATCTTGTGCCGTCTATTTAAAAATTTGGTGAAGGAGCCAGGGATTTTAGATAATATTTTAGCATAACCTTGTACGTACACGTACAAGTATTTTAATATTTCGTAGTATTAATACTGTTTTTCTCATTTTTTATTAATATTGTGTTCTGTCAGTTAATGTTTATTAGGTTAGTTCTCAACATATATAGCGGTTGGCTATAACTGTGAAAGTGAAACGAACATACTTAAAAATCAGTAAAAAAAATTTTCTATTTATGTTTTAATTAAAGTTTGCTGTACATCTACCAGCACATTCAATTAGGAACCCGGATTTTGTCTCCGTTGAAAGTAGGGAATAACATTGCCCCGAATATACTCGCAAAGTACATAAGAAAAAATAAAACCATATGCAAATTAATTAGTTCGGTAACCATCGACTTTTTTTCTTACAGGATTTAATTACAGGAGTTGACTTTTTTGTGGTTCTTGTTTGTGGAACAGAACTGAATCAACGCAAATCAGCAATGATTAATATATTGGATAATCACTTAAGTTTTTATCAATCAACTGATGATGATTAATTAATTAATCATCATCAGTCATCAGTAATCAATTAAGTATAGCTCCAAAAATTATTTAAAGATGAAAGAAAAATTAATAGACATTAGGGGATAGAAAACATTGACGGGCTTTTTGTTAAATTTTAGATGTGTCAAAGAATACAACTTGCAAATATTGATCGTAAATACTAGTTAATAAAATATCCATTTTTAAAGTGGGGTAGCAACGTCATTTCGATGAAAACATATAATTGATATAGACATATACGAGGTGTGTAAATTAAGTAATAAGACTGATTTTTATTTTTTTATTCGAATGGAACTACAATTCAGTATTGTCTCCTTCAAAATAACTTCCTTGGGGAGCCATACAGCGCTGGAGACGGTTCTCCCATTCCTCATAGCAGTGCTGGAACTCATACTGGAATAGCCTTTAGCTGGTCGGTCACAGCCATTTGAATGTTTTCTGTGGTCCCTTGAGGTGATTTTTCAATCTTGGAAAGAGAAAAAAAAGTCACAAGGACTGAAGTCAGGCGAATAAGGAAGCTGAGGAGCCACAGGAATGTTTTTACTGACTAAAAACTCGTTTACTGAAATGCCTGTGTGACAAGGCGCATTGTCGTGATGCAATATCCAGTTGTTCTTGATGATTGGTCTCACACAATGACCAAGACACGAATGACCCTTTTTCGAAGTTTCTCGAGAACCTCTCTGTAAAAGTGTTGATTCACTGTTTAGCCTGGAGACACAAACTGTATGTGGGCAATTCCCTGACGATCAAAAAAGCAAATCAGCATACATTTGAACTTCGACTTGCTCATTCTTGCCTTTTTGTGTCTTGGAGAGCTTGAAGTGTGCCATTCCATGCTTTGGCGCTTAGTTTTCGGGTCGTACTCACACACCCAAGTCTCATCACCAGTTCCATACAATACGTTCCATAAAATGGGGATCGTTTTCAATTGATTCCAAAAAAATCCTCCCTTTCTCTCTTGATGATTCATTTTTGCGCAGATTTTTCTCATCCCCAATTCGTTAAAGTCTGACGAAGAGTGGTGTGATTCAAATTTAACTCTTCTCCGATCATTCTTGTTGTCAACCGACGATCTGAACGCACAAGATCCCGTATTCTATAGACATTTTCATCGGTTCTTGAAGATGAAGGTCTTCCGCTGCGTTGTTCATCTTCAATCGACTCTCTTCCTTCTAAGAATGCCTTAAACTACCGAAAAACCTAGGCTCTTGAAAAAACACTCTCTCCGTAGGGGATTTGAAGTTTTGCAAAAGTATCCGTTGAGCTGTCTCCAAACCTGAAGCAAAACCTGATAGCACACACTGTTGCTCAACGCACTAGATAAAACCGGTTTACGAAAACAGTTACAAAGAACAAACAAATGACTATAACAAGTTCAAACTTGTACTAAAGGTACATTACATGTTAACCTACCTTCCTTCCAAGTCCCGCATTACTTATTTTACACACCTCGTATATATTAGGAAATTACACAACTGCAAATTTACATGAATTGTTGTTTATTTTCTTGAATTTATGTAATTAATCTGAAATTCATACATATATTTTCTAAAGAATATGTTTCTATTTTGCAAAATATTAAAATATTGCACTGGCAGGCATGGAATTCCAAAGAATAAATTATCGTAAAAGGTAAGGTCAGTGTGAGTGACGTTACTTTGTGCTGTCTTGTTGCTTATTTCCAATCTTAAAATGAATCACCACATACCTTCAGTATAAGCAACGCATTCAGAATATTGAACATTTCACGAACACGAAATATCTTCAAAATATAAAATATAATTCCGTATTATCCTAAAGAAAATGTAAGAGATTGATGGGAAATTTTGGGTGAATCCCCGCCCTATTTTATAAATTTAACTAAATCTGTGTCCCACTATCTAGTACAAATGTAGGTTATTAAACACTTCAAACACACAGAAAATTGTTATCTTTACAAGCTCGCGGAAAAAAATAGGGTTGCTATTAAAAAAAGACCGATGACGTCGTAGCTGAAAAACAAAAGTACTTTTAGGAAGTACTCTGGAGTGGTACTTTTTAAGAATTGTCTTTTTCGAAAACAAAATCGACTTAACTGATAATTTTTTTTATAAAAACTTTTCCAAAACGAGATATCCTTATTAAATATACTTTTCGAGCTCACCGTATATTCTGGAGTGTATCAGATTACAAAATTTTAATTATGTGACTTATTTTTTTTAATCGCAAATAACAAACAATAGGCGCCGAAATGTGTCAAAGTTCGTAGTAATCTACAAACTGAAAAAGTGAGAAATGTTGACATATGGCTGTGAATAAGATAAATTATTTATTATTTTCTGTTATCATGTGGAATATTTAATTATGGAACACATTAAATTCGGATGTTTATCGTTATAAATAAAGCAATTATTATATCATATCTGGACTATTTGGCAAGGAATGTTTTGGTATTAGATGATAAAGGAAAAATGATTTGACGTGTGGTAGCTGGGAACAATTATCAATTATCAGTATTATCACATTAACTGAATTATATTAGTAGGTAATAATTTGATAGTTTTCGTTGACCCTGAATTGGGAATTACAAATAAAATATTAATATATAAAAAAACTGTCGCTGTTTGTAATCAACTATCTAATATACATTTTAATTAAAAGAAAAAACAATATTATAGATATAGGGGACCTACATTCTCCTCATTAATTAACTGAAACTAAATTAAGACCCAAATTTTGTATAACCGCTTATGTGGTATAGACAAACGAGCATTTGAAAGAATTTTAATTTTTGTAACATTGAAAGCGAAGAGCAACAATATACAGGGTGCTTCAGAACGAGTAGTCTTTTAAACGTTTTGGAAAAATGGACGTTTTTGCGTTCATTTCTATTTAGAACAAAGCTATAGAAAAGTCAGCATCCTAGCACCTCACATAACTATCACACCCATTTGAATTTTATTATTACATTTTATACCAGGTGTTCCAAATTTTATTAGAGAGACAATATCTCAGTTGTTCTGAGAGATAATTTGAGTCCGAGAAATTTGTAGGACCGGAAGTAATCTCCAAAATGCTTAGTATATCATTAACACAGGGTGATTGAAATCTGCTGCTTTTAATATTTTTTTTTCTAAACGGTACGATATACTGTTATATTTTCTGTTTCTCCATATTATTAGCTTTGCAGGCATATTATATTGTGTTTATACCATTCCCAAGTTATTCATTGTGTTTTGACATAACACACCAGGATGAATTTATAAAATATATTAAAACTAAACATTAGAACGTTATACTGATTCTCAAATTGTGCTCCCCCCGCCTGGACACACGCAACAAACCCTCTAAAAAACTCAATCCAAGGTCCAACACCCCTTAATAAAAAAAAAAAAAAAAAAAAAAAAAAAATCCTTAGTATTAAATAATAATCTACCTAAAGAAAAATTAAGTGGAGTTATATCGAGTGACCGAGCTGGTCAGTTGACGGAACCTTTGTTGCCAATCCAATTATCCCCAAATTTCTGGTTTTAGAAATTGGATATTATTTGTCGATTGTGCGGTGGTACACCATCTTGTCAGATAATTGCCACCACATTTTAGCCCTTTCGTCAACAGGAGTATCCTCCAAAAATCTGGCAAAATTCCATAAAAAATCAAGACACCCTTCTAAGTGTGGTTACTCTACCATTGAATAATCCATACCAAACATTGATGCCTAATCTTCTAATATAATGTGCCTGTAAATCGGATATTATGAGAAAAAAAGTTGTGATAATATACAGGCTGTACCAACTAAAAAAATCCACAACTGCAGCAGATCTCGATCACTCTGTGAATGATATAAAGCATTTTATATCATTAGCAGCACTCAGCTATTTTTGCTGCCTGAACATAATGAAGGCAACAAATCAAGGGCTGCTGCTGCTGCCTTTATGTCCATGTGACATACAACAGTTTCGCCTACCTTCAATTAAATCACACATGTTTTAATTATGTTCATTTCCAAATCAAAATAAAAAGTTGATCTACTCAATTTACCTACAAACTCATTTTGCAGTTTATTATAATATCGTTCGCTGTCATTTTTCATCTTTCAACACAGATAACGAGTACATTGTACACCGTGTACAATATTAATAATAATTTACAAAATTTTCCTGCGGATCAAAAACCGTTGCGGAAATTCGGTCATCCGTGAATCCGCGAAGAACATTTCAAAATAGTGCCGCTTTTTACGAGAAGCGTAAAATCATAATCGTCAACTTTCCCAACTACCAGGAAGCTAATAGATCGCTGGACGCGATAATGTGTACAAAATACATAAAACGAGTACCCGTATAACACGAGTAATGTAACCGTGTCCATTTTTAGAAACCTCCTGATCGCCGTATCGGATTTCCAATAAAGCGCATCGAATATCGAATAAGCAAAGCTAGTTTAAAGTACAAATTGATTAAACTGAATCGTGGGATAACGCTGAAATTTCACATTTACACGAATTAATTTGTGTAAATTAAGCTCTGCGCCATTTACATATCGTACATAACTATGGGAGTTCTGTAACAAAATCTATAAAGGCCACTTTGTAACATTTTGGTTCGAAATAATAACAATAGTGTGCATTATAATCTGATGAGTATTGAAACCGATTCCAAACATACTGATTTACTTCATTTTATGATACCATCTGAAAGTTATCATTAGGAACTAACAATATCTAATCAAATTTGCCCTTTGTTCCTTTATGGCTGGTCTTGACACTGTCCTTGTTTTGCCAAACAGAGAAATACACAACAAATTTGTAAAATATATATGAGGTGTGTAAATTTAATAGACTGATTTTTAAAATTTCCTTATTCGAATACAATTACAATTCAGTATTGTCTCCTTCAAAAATGACTTCCTTGGGAATACATTTGATCTTCGACTCGCTCATTCTTGCTTTTTTGGGTCTTGGAGAGCTTAAACTGTGCCACTCCATGCTTTGGAGCTTGGTTGCCATCAAGTTCAACAAGTCTCATCACCAGTAATGACACGTTCCATAAAATGGAGATCATTTTCAATCGATTCCAAAAAGTCAAGACACCTTTCTCTCCTGGATGTCCTTTTGTTCCTGCTTAAAGTTTTTTGGAACCATTTTTGGCATATTTGTCTCATCCCCAATTCGTTAGTCAAAATCTGATGAACAGTGGATTGATTCAAATTGAACTTTTCCCCGATCATTCTTGTCCTCAACCGACGATCTAAACGCACAAGATCCCGTATTCTATCGACATTTTAATGGGTTCTTCAAGATTTTTTTGTGAAACCAAGATATCTACATAAAAAAGCGTGGTTTTCCCTTCCATCTGAGTGCCTTGACAAAGCCACCGAAAGTAAAGTTGTCAAGGTTTTTGAAAAAAAATTTTTTTTAAGAAGTCTTGAGGTTCAGAAGTATCGGTTGGGCTAGGTGTTCAAGTTTGAACCCCAAAAGGAGTGATAGCTAACCTTTATAAACCAACAGTATTATTAGTATTTATCACGTATTATAGTATTGATCGCAATCTATAAAAAAAATGCGTTTTACTGTTTTTTCAAATTATTTTTTAGTTCGTACGCTCAAAAAGTCTCTGATTTTATGACCGTTCGTGACGAGAGCCTAATGGGACTTCGATTTAGAAAATTTTAGGGTATCGGGACCTCTTTCTATCACATACAATTATATAGAATGCGTAAAAGTTTGAATCCTTGCACGATATTCTACACATATACGATGTAAAATGCCGCTCTCTTGCGTAATATTATTTTCTCAACGCTATGTTCCGTCGTCTATCGCCGCACGTCGCACAGGCGCATTTTGCGAGTTTAAGTCTAGTTGAAACCAACTAAAATTGCAAAAATGCATTTAAATTCTAAAAAACGATTCCTGTATTTTTATTACATCTAAGAATTTGCATCGTAAGTGTGAAAATAATGCAATGTAGCTTTTTACTACAGAAGAAATGGTGTAGATAATTCAGTGGTATTTTGTTGGAAACTCTGCACAAGATACTAAATTATTGAGCCTTTGAAAATCGACCATTCCGTTAAGGCAAACGGTGCCTACATTATTAAGCATTTTATAAATACGGAGTCTTGATTGCGTAATCAGCAATCCTAAAAACCTAACAATATGGTTACGATACCACTTTTTTTGCGAACCAAGAGATACTAAGGTAAAGAGCTAGAGGGTTGGTCATTTTTCAAATTGAGGACCGTGTTCTAGCGGTCATACCGGTACAAATCTTGCTGGTAGACTAAGAGGCCAACAAGTTGATGTAACCAAGAGGAAAGCTGTAAGCCATTTTTTTAACCCCGCAAAATATTTCAGGAATTATGTCCCTAAGACGATATTAGGCGATTGGAAGTTGTGAAACTAGGTAAAAGGCTAATGAAAAGAGGATTTATAAAAAAATCTTTTAATTTAGGATGAAAGCTCTTTTCCATTACATGGGTATCATAAGTCTTAATCGTCCGATATTTATCACGGAAATATAGTATTGTTGCGTAATCAACCGGACCCGAGGATATCCGCCAAGCTAATATTTGCCGCCGGTAAACAAGGGTGACTCATGATGGACCTTTGCCGGCGTGTAGGCGCCTAAATGCTGACCTCTATTGGGATTTGTTATACTGGATCTGGGTTCATTCCTGCTGTTCGCGAAGCCATCCAGGAGCATACAAATCGCTGCACTTGTGGCAGAGGATGGTTACCAGCTCATAATAGTTGAGAGTAATGACCTTCGCGAACTTTTCGTGCAGCGCTCTAATATAAAGTCCATGTTTAATCAATCCATTGGTGTAGTTCCATCCAGTGGTTCCATCCAGTTCGTATTTTTATTTACTAAATAAATATTGTTAGTTTAAAGTAAGGTTAATACAACAGATTGAGCGTACCTAAATTAATAAATAAAACAGTTACGTTAATGTTATCATCGCAGTATAAGGGAACACCCAAACTGGGCGACAAGTTTTTAGAATTCAGATTTATTCAATATTTGTCCTTATTCGAGTCAAACGACGCACGCTGTCAGTACTTTTGTGACCGTTGGTGACGAGAGCGGCACATTACTTGAGCCTAAGATTCTAGGTATCCGCATTTCTTATCATATACTGTATACAAAGTTTCAGAGAAATCTATTTTTTGTGGCGATGTTGGCGTGGAATGTCCCACATACAAATTTTTAAAATCATTCCTCTATTAAATGTTAAAAAATAGGTTATTTAACAATAAACAAACGCAAAGAACCCATCCATATGTTGGTCAAAATTATTTCTAAATACTGCATAATTTTATAATAATCTGGCATCAGTGTGCTTTAAAACTTAAACGCGTGTTTGATGACGTGCATCGATTTTTATTCTGTATAAAGTATACTAATAGTAAGAAAATTGTATATTTTACATTTTTTCCATTCTCTCCCACGAAAAAAATACCGGGTTTTACATTTTTTATTCATACGTGTATATGATACGGATTTAGTAGAGTTTCTTGCTCTACTGTTTCAACGGTTAATAACGACCCGCCCCGGCTTCTCAAGCACGGAAATATAAAAAATGGTTATTGTGGGTTATCCCTAAGAGATAGACATATACCATCGCGGACTTTTTTGTAGACCTTTTTGGGTCTACAATACAGGTACAATAGTGTACAATAGTGTAGTACATTATTTTGATCTATCTCTTAGGGTTCAGCCAGCGTTTGCAATGTAAGTGCAAAAAAATTTATTTACAACATCACATTAGAAACCTCTAAAATTGTTAATGTTTCTCTACTATATTATGCATGTATTATACATATAAACCTTCCTCTTGAATCACTCTATCTATTATAAAAAACCGCATCAAAATCCGTTGCGTAGTTTTCAAGATCTAAGCATACATAGGTAGTAAATAGGGACCGACAGCGGGAAGTGACTTTGTTTTATACTATGTT
>JAPWTK010001482.1:0-35801 GCA_029963805.1 Aromia moschata
CACTGGTGAATGCTTCGTGAGCAAATCCATAGCAGATACACACATCACCCATATTTCTCTTACTTCGGCTCATGGAAAAGTTTTCTTGGCAAAAATACATTCCACATCATCACTGGTTGGATTTTTTGTGTAGCAGCTTAATAACAGGTCCTCATTTTTCCCAAATTTTTTCCTCTAGTCGGTGTTGTTTGAGTTAAAAGTTTTGCTGTTGTTCTGTTCCATGGGCTCCAATAGGAACTAGTAGCGGCAAAAGACAATCTTTCCGGTGAAAAAACATTCGCGCAGTGATTCTGTTCTCCCCTGTTTATTACGAAGAGAAATATCAGCAAATTCTGCCCTTCGAGGTCGCGTTCCTGGAGTCTGTATTCTTGTTATTATTCTTAACGAAGCCGGTAACTCTAAATCTTGTTTCACCCATTCTCCGTACTTATCCATAAATACCTGACGATTTCTCGAACATTTTTCCCATCTTTGTTTTGTAATTAACGTAGGGTGAGCTCCACTTCCCTCTTAGATCTTTTTCTGGGAATCACTTAAATTTTGAACTTATAATTTGATTTCACATACACAATTATCTTCTACACTATTACTGGCTGGTTTTTCTTTCCAGCTGTAGGAATAGCATTCATTAAATCTTCAAAAACCAAACCTAAGAAACAAATAATGTTTAAGAAGTTATTTCTTTCCTTATTTAAATAATATATTTTCGTAAAGTTTGCAAAATCTCGCAAACTTTCTCTACTGCATCATGAAATAAACCGTTATAGAAGTACTTCTATTAAACTTTGCAGGTTTAGAAATATTTAGATAACTTTTAGAATCCCAGTCAAAGCTCTAATTTATGCTTCCGCCACACAGAGGCTCTCAAAACCTAATTTTTATAACAAAAAAGATACTTTCAATAAAAGAATAAATAAAGTAGATACATGTTGAATGTTCAGCCATCTTTCACTTATTAAATAATAATAATATGTAAATATGTTTAGTCACTTAGCGAAAACTGCACTATTTCAGTTATATCTCAGAGGGTTGTGAACATACTAAATTGAAATACCGCAACAAACTAAATTATGACATTTTTATGATTATTGGCCTTATTACCTGCCCACCAATGGTTCTACGAATCAGTGCAACAATCAATTTCATTCCTTAGAAAATACTTCTATTTTTATTTATGTCGCCCTAATCCGGTTACCTGGCCCACTGTGTAAACGCCATGGAAGTCTAATATTTGCATTCTTTTGTCTTTTCCATTGGGAACAATTACCTGCCCTTTTGCTTTTTCTCTTATTTTTTCGTCCTGGAGTGCCGGTACTGAAACCTTCGGCGTAGAAACAAAAACTGGACGTCTTCCACGAAACACCGAACTACTAATCTCTTTCGATCGCGCGCTTCGCCAACCAAGTTGGCATCTTCAGGGGAAAATTAAAACTTTTTTTTTCTTATTTTTTCGGCCGTCGGTCGTTCAAGCTTATTTCATTGGTGTATGTGTTCTGTTCTTCTGAGGGTACATATTCGGATCCAGAACTTTCGAAGGGCTCTCTTCTTCAGTTATTTCATCTGAAGAAAGAGGTGAAGAGCGTGGTATATCTTCTTTGAGTGATGGGTGACAGTGTTGCTTCTTCTTTACTGATTTTCTGTAGATATTTATAGCGATTGAATCGCTTTTACAGCCTCTAATTTCGTAATGGGTGTTTCCTCTGTCATGTCAAAATCTTCTTTTCTTTTTTGGGATTTGTTCATCATAAAGTCTGCTTGATATTCCAATATGTTTTGCATAAACTGTGCACTCCTACCCACTCTCTACAAATAAATTTTAATATAATAATAACAGTAAAATTTTTGCTGTAACATCAATATGCTGTAAGCCAATAAACTCAACAGCAAATGTCATACAACCGACAGATAAAAAATTAAATAGTACATTTACCAAATCTTTTAAACATTTTTCAGGAATACAAAAATTTATGGGTAGGGTGAATATTTTCAGCAAAAAAAAATAAATTATTATATTCTTAACTTTAAAACTACTATTATATTTTTTTTTTTAAATATAAATAAAAAAAATTTTAAATAAATTCCATTTTTTTTCCTTTTTTTTTTTTATATTATCTTTTTATTTTTAATCAATTATATAAAAACAAAAAAAAACCCCAAACACCCCCAAAACAAACCACTTTAAAATTTCAAACAACCCTACACCAACCAAAAACCCACACATTCAATAAAAACAATAAAAAAAGCAACCCAATTACCGTAATGTTCTGACATTGACTGTATTTGATAGACACGCCTTCCCAACTTTCTACTGGTTGTTCACATAGGATCTTTTGGGGATACGTGGAACCGCTTTTTGTGATTACTTGGCACTATAACCCCAATGTGGCATTTTGTTGACATACGACCTATTGCAGTATCAACGACGATATGTGACATTTAAAACATGCATATTGAATGTAATAGCAGATATTTTCCAATAAAGATTACGTACCTCCTATGAAAATACGTAAACACAACTGTCGTGCGCCATCATGTATGCGGAGACCATATTAAAGCTTACAGAAGCTTCCATAGGTAGCCGTAGGTGTTTTAATACTTGTTTAATTATTTTAGCCAATGAAGCCAGACTCATTTTCACAGTTTCAATGTTTTTTGTTTGCTAACCGAAGTTGTCGTCGCCCGCAATCGATACACTTATTGTTGTAAATAGTGCAACTTTCGTGCAACCATCTCCCACAAGTAACACACTTAATCCAGTCACTGGTCGAAGCCGTCACCTGGTACAGTTCCAAACATTCGGTGCACTCATCCTCGTTGTCCCGTCTGACGTGGTCCCAAAGAAACTATACTTTGACATTATTTTCTTCTGAGGTGGCTGATGACGAAGATGTCTCAAAATTAAAACATTTTTTTGTTTTCTTTCCTTCAAGTTTTTTTATTCCCACTTTTTCTGGACGAATCTTATCTTCAGACGTTCGCTCGTTTTTGTAGCTGCCTTTTTCTTAAGTCTTCTCTCGAATATATTTTGTTGGTTAGTAACATTCGTTGCACTTTGTTTTCTTTTTTGATTTTGACGGCATCCAAACTGTTTGGGATGGGTGAAAGCTTTTCAAGACGTTTTGTTGGTGTTTCTTGGAGTAACATTAGACCTCCCCAAAAGTGGATGGATGAGAAAGGCAGGTAGTTTCGAAATAGGAGGTGAAGGTAAGACTATAATAGAAGAAGTTGGGGATTCAGTGACTGTAACGGGGATCGTTGTTGAAATGGGATTGGTGATCTTGAGGCTGACTGTAAGTCAACGGTTTCAAAAAACAGCCTAATCACAGCCTAGCAAATATGCGTGTTCCTGAATCATGGAAACTTAACATTCCAACATATCAATTAAAAAAGTTAAAGGATAATTTCCAGTCGCACGAAAGGCAGAAGTAGCAAGTTGGACACATCTTTAAAATAAGTTTTTAATGGGTGGAACACTACACCACCCCAAGGCAGTGAAAAAAGCGGGGGGTGGCTTGGCAGAAACAAAAAGATAAAAAAGTTGTCAGAGGCAATTTTTCAGGCAATCTTTTCAACATCCGGACAATTCTTGTGTGCCGCAAGACCATCCCGCGTCAAATGTCAATATAAATTCCAGCTTAAGCAATACCTTTCCCTTTAACCTTAATTAAAAGTTCATACCTATTGTTTAAACAAAAGTTTAAATTGCATAATTAGTTCAATAACTTGATTATTAATATTTTCGGTAATTTTAATAGGAAAATTTTAATAACTAATATTAAAAATTAAACGAATCCAACACAATTTTACTTACAGGGACAGAAGTAGGATCAATTGGGCTCTAAAGTCCTTCTATTGCAAAATCTCTTATTATCAAAGAATTACTTAAATATGAATTATTTTCTGTTATTGTAACTAAGGTACACAAAATCAAGAAATATTTGTTTAAACCTCTTCTACATTAAATTCCATCTTGAACTTTTTTTAATAATTGCAGATAAGCCTCGGTAATCCAATGACATAAATACCCCCTTTGTATACCCTATTCTACGAATAAACATGAATAAATGAGAAGATACTTTTTAAATATACCTAATACAAAACTGCCAAACAATACATTTTTGCTACAAGCAAAAGTTCATTTTAAGTTGAAACTGTAAACTGACATTGAAAAACTGGCCCTCAAATTAACCAAACTTTAACTGTTTTAACGATAAAAAATTTGGGCAAGTAAAATGTGTAATGCAAATAGACCGATCGAAAGGGGATCAGAGTATGCGCAAACAAATAGTGGGAAATATAAATCTAGTGACTTAAAGAATATTTTAAACTTAGTGATAGTAGTTATAATTATGTTTGTTTAGTAGAAAATAAATAAGTTTATGAAAAGAAATCGCTTTACCGACTCCTCTAACAAATGTTAGCATATATTAAATATACTGTTGTTAGTAACTGTCATTTTTAGCCCAATTCATATTAAAACATACTTATGGTAATGTCCCATTGAACTTTTCCTATGAATTATCAATATAAAAACCATGTGCCCCTAATATTTATTTTTAAATGTGGCAGAAAAGCTTAGTGTGTTTTAAAACTTTTAATTTCAAACTTGAGTATTTCTTTGTAAATCACGGGAGCTTTTGTGTTTGTACCTATGTGTGGGTAGATTTATGAAGAATTATCTATAAAAACTAGGAGTTATCACAGCCAGAAGAAAAATGCAAGACTTCATTATTTGTCGTTAAAATTTGTTAACAAGCAAGCTAGATTATTTATAAACGAATGTCTTCTTCCCATGAAATTGAGTAAGTATTAATAATTTAATCAACTTAACAAAAGTTAATTTCAAATTAATTCAGATTGTCCCTATCATGCCATCATCTAACTGGCCTGATGTATTATTTGCAAAATAAAGATTTCAGAAAGAATTAACTTGTACTTTTAAACCAGTTGAATGGAATAAACCTAGAGGAAGCATAGTAATTCCAGAAGATGTGCAGACTGTGATATTTTAAAACCAGGGTTGTAATATTGTGATTTCTGTGTTTATTTTAAATAAACGTCTCAACTTGAAATTTTTAAAATAAATTTTGATGAACAATTTTTATGTAAAATGTATGATACATTAACAAATCTTTATACTGTATTTAAATATTTTAATAATAAAATCATACAAGAGATTCTTGTTTTTAATTTTTTATTTCCTATGCAAAGAAATAACTATTATTACTTTTCATTACGTTACATAGTTTTCACGAAAATTTTTTAGCAGATTTTCTTCATAATCTATTTATTTGTTGTGTTCGCACTTTGCAAAACGTTAGGAAAACGATTAAAAATTGTATAACTATATTTTGTTGTAATGGAAAACAAAATTAAATATTCAATATTATTCCAATTACCTTTTAGGTAATAAATTTAACCTTTCTTTAAGTTTCATATACAACACGGTTTTAATACACTATAACAATAATTTTTTTCAAATATATTATCTAAAAATATTAAAACTATGAATACTTTTCTTATATTTTTGCTTTCCGATACTTTATAGAGGAAATAAAACAGTGTATATTTTTCCGTGTTTTTACTTCCTCTTTCTTTTTTGTTGTTAGTATCCTGTAACTTATTCTTATAAGGAAAACCAACACTTTTTCCTTTTTTTTGAAGTCCGCTTTTACATATTGACCGATTAGTGGAATCGGTCCTCAAAGTTCCGGGTGATGTAGTCCGAAAAGCTGAGTTTTTAGCATTGTAAACTTTTTATAAACCACAGTAGGTATAGTTCTGTGGTCATCCATCCTGAAGAGTGAACTTCAACTCAGCCTCCTGGAAGCAAACCAAGCTCAAATTCTTGTTTTTTCTTCATTCTTGGAAAGATTAGCATTGGAGGCACGTATAACCCAGATGCAGAGATACAAACCTCCGCGGTCACTGTTTCTCCTCGTTCTGCCGATGTTGTAGCTCCTACTTGCCTCCTTTCCCCTTGAGTGCTATAATTTTCGACTAACTTTTAGGATTTACAGACACCCCGGTCTCGTCACAGTTGAATATTTTTTCAGCTGTGAGCTTGTGCTTATCAATAACTTCACTAAGGAAGAGAGGAAAAAACTGGGAAACTGCAACCTTGTTGAATCCCATCGCTCGTGCACCAGATGTATTTTCTGGAGTTCGAATAGTCAGGTAGGATGCGTTTTTAAGAAATCCTTTCACCCGGTCTTGTCCTGCTAGACAGGTCGCCTTATCAAATCGGGGTAGGCCATTTCGTTCTGCTAGTTCATAAGCTAATGACCTCAGGTCATCGTTAGACCAAAAAGTCTGCTCTCCATTGACTTTAAATATGCTACTAGCTCAGATTCTTGCCTCCAGTGAAAATATTTTTTAAAGGGTTTAGCAGGATAAGATAGAGGCTAGCGACCCTAGAAAGATATTTTGAGGACACCTTGTGTGGTAACATTGGCGAGATACAAAGTTACCATTTACACAAATTCAGCCTCTCATCTTGCTGTCTTCTGGAGATAAATGCTCGATCGGGATAGACGCTAGAGTGGGTATTTTTTCAAAAATTTTTTTTCGAAAACTATTCGCAGCTGCACTATTAAAACAAAAACTATTCATTGGATAAAATATTAGTCTACTTTATGTATTTTTTATAGAATTTCTCTATTGTATTTACTATTTAATAAAAATAAGTATTTTTTTTCAAGATTTTATTTATAATTCCTACGCCGAGGTACAATCACAGAAAAAATATTATAATGTAGCTTACTATGTCTTGTTTTTCTACCAAAAAGTGCATAAATATAAAATGGGTGCAACATTTCCAAAAAATTAAAACTTCTTATGACCGTCTTGGTACTACTAATGACTTTACATTTCGCTTTTGATTAGAACTTTACATACTGTATTAAATAGTGGTAGCATGTTTATTATTTACGTACAAGTTTGTAAACGGTCTAAATTACAGTTATTATTCACGTCAAAATATAAAGATGTTGAATATTTAGAAATCAATAAAAAATATTTATTGTAATACAAATTATAATATTAAAGTATCGATTAATCTTCATCACAGTCCTCATCAATAATCACGTGAATCTCTTCTGATGTAAATATATCAGATAAAGCTTGTACTGGACGTAAGACACGAGAAAGATATCGGGCATACGACAAGTAATAAACAAATGCGGCTATGTGAGAACAACATCCTACTGTTCTTAGAACATTAGGGCAGTTTGCAGCAACATCGTGTATGTTTTCAATTGTCGTTCCATTTGGTACGTATTCAATATAAATGTGATAAGTTTTACTGTTGACATGTCTTGATTTAACTTCCAGTTTTAATATGCTAGGCGTGGTTTTAACAAACTGTACTGTGAGATTGCATTCTTCGTCCATTATCTCCGCTAAATAAGACACAGCCTGTGAGAGTTGGTAGGAGCCAGTGAAAAACATAGCGAGTTGTTCTTTGTTTAACTGAGGAAAATCTAGAATTTCAGACGATTTATGCTTGTTGGAAAGCCGACTTTCGACGACTCCAATTTTTTTTCTGTGACTTCTTCACTAAGGGTATTTACTACTTGCTCATTCTGCTCTCCATGTACTCAAGCACCTCATCATTTTTATCGCCATCAGACATTTGCATTTACCAGACATTTACATTTACATTTACCAGACACATTTCGTGTACAACTACTCACTAAAACACAATAAGAAAATAGTAGGTAAACAAAACACTACACACAGTGCAAACACCAGTGACTAGCTGGAAAGCGATCGGTTTCATCTTGTTCTCTAAAAATTGTTGCAGTTCCACAAACAATTTTCATCTCTTTATGTCAAAATCAACGTCATACTTACTTTTTTCACTACTACCTTAGTTCGCGTTTGTATTCCCCTTGTTCGTTCGTTTATTTCTTTCTAACTAAATTAAACCTACTTCTTAGTAGACCACGCGCCCATTGTACTTTTAAATCAAATATTCGCGCTTAAAATTGACATACGGAAATAAAGGTTCTACCATTCCCCCTTCCTTTCCGACCCAATATCCTTTCCTTTTGTTTCCGTTTGTAGTGAACAGTTACAAAGTCGCATCTCATTTCGGCAGCAACGCATAATTCAAGTAACTATTTCGCGTCTCTGTTGCGGCGTATCACGCTAGTAAAACCTTTCAATAACTCCACGGTGGTGTTCCCCGCATCTCCTGAGATAATTCGTCTTTTCGCCGCGACGCGACAAATTAACATTTTCGAGAATCAACAAGCGGTGTTTCCATATCTGCTGAAGACACCCTAGAGACAGAAAATACGGCACCCAGGGTCATCCAGGACATCGCAAATCATACAGTCCGTAAGTAGATGCGTTAAACGTTTCGCCAACAAACAATACCTTGGTCCTTCATCGTCGGATTAATCCTGTTAAAACCACATTTCCTGTGGCCCGACCGTCGCATTTTTTTAATATACGTACGTAATTCGTTAATTTTTTGAGGTTAGCGTGCTGTTTTCCCGCGGTCACATTTTTTTACGGCGTTTGTTTTTCTAACCGGTTGTTTTGGTCCGTCAGACCGACGTTTATTTGGCAAAGCGTTAGGATACACATATTGTCGTTTTCTTTCGTATTTTAGTTGCTTATTGTCGTTTTGTATTTTGCACAATTTTCTCTATTAAATCCGGATTTAGGAGAAAACATGGCTCAAAATAAACATATCTGGGAACAACGTGCTCTCCGTGAGAGGTTTGTATTTACGATTAGAAGATATAGTTACCGTTGCGGCTTCCTTTCAAACAGAACCCGAAAATCATACCGTGCGTCGTATGCTTGAAGTAAGAAGTGAGTCTGTCAGAAACATTTATGATGATATTTTAAAATTCACGGGGGACATAGTCAGGAAGGTTGCGACTTTACCGGATTCTAACCTGGATGAGGAACATGCTTTTTTGAAAAGAGTAGACGAGACTTATTTTACTATTCAATCCATAGTTCGCGAGTTGCCGGTTCAGTTTCCGTCCTCGGCCCAGTCGCCAGTTGCCGATAAAACTTCAATTGTCCAAACGTCGAAAACTCGTTTGCTAAAACTGAACTTACAAACATTTGATGGAAAATTAGAAAATTGGAGCGCATTCATTCAGTCTTTAATAGAAGTATTCATGATAGTAACACGTTAGCAAATTGAAAGGTTAGAGTATTTGTTGGGTTGTCTATCGGGTGAGCCTCTCAACCTAATTAAAACTATTGTGCTATCAGACGATAATTACCCCATTGCATACAAAACATTATTAGATAGATATGACAATAAAAGAGAGCTAGCAACTTCACTATTGGGATCGCTTACGATCATTCAGAAATTAAAAGATGAAACTCCTAGTGGTTTATTAAGTCTTATTTATAATTTTAATGGAAACTTATCAGGCTTATAGGCATTAAAAATTAAAGATTCATTAGAGGATTTTATGTTGCTTAACATTCTTTTTAGAAAAACTTGATTCTAAAATTCGTCAGATACTTTGAAGCAGAAATTAGGAATTTAAAAGGTGAAATACCTGCATCTGATACATTAAATACCTTTGTAGAGAGTCAGTACCATGTTCTTGCTGCAGAGCATTCGACCCCCTTAAAAGCAATACTTATACTTCAAAAAACAATAATACATTTACATCGCGTCCAAAATGGGTATCGTCTCTGGTAGCTAATACTTGGAACAAAAGTGTTTAGCCTGAAAAGATCATATAATTTACCGGTGTCCCGTGTTCAGAGCCAAGTCTCCTGCAGATCGCTTCAAGGTAGTTAAAGAAAAGAGGCTCTGTATCAATTGTTCGAGTTCGCACCAAGTCAAGAATTGCTCTTCTACATCCACTTGTCGTACCTGTCATAAGAATCATCACACTTTGCCACACTTCGATAGGGTTTTCGGGCAGCTCAGGAGCTATAAATGAAACCAGTGATAGTGGTAATACAGCACCAGCTGAAATAGTTGTGCCCACTGTCAATCCATTGGTTAGTTCACTCTCTCGTCAGGTAGCTCTGTTATCCACAGCCCTTGTTGACGTTCATGACTCGCAAGGACACCCGCACACCTTACGGGTTTTAATAGATAATGGTAGTGAGGCTAGTTTCATTACAGTCAAGGCTGCTCTTCGTAATCTTAACTTGAAAAAATTGACAGCATGACAAAATTCAAATACAAGGTATTGGTGCATACTCTAGTATATTTTCATCGGGTTCCATCCATTGCAAGATAAGTCCTCATGGATCATGTCAACCCGCGATACATCTAGGAAGCTCACATCATACCTCATGTTGCTTCGGTAATACCTTCTCAATCATTACAGTTTTATTCGTGGGATCATATTAATAATCTGAAATTAGCTGATCCAAATTTCTACATTTCACCACGTTGATCTCTTGCTGGGTGCTGATGTTTATGCTCAACTTTATTCGCCCGGGCCTTGTCCTGCCCCCGAGTCCTCGTTGCCCCTCAGTGTTCAATACCATTTTCTGATGCGGTATTATCTGGTCAGTTCAACTTGAACAAACTGTTGAACGCGTCATCAATTCCTTTCATGTCAAAACCGTGGAAGATTGCCCAGAAGAATGACCTTGAGTCCACTAGAGACAATTCTGGCAGGTTGATGAGGTCCTCATGATCTCGACTAGCCCAGACGATGAGCTATGTGAGAAATCGCTGTACGTTGAAGGGTGTAGCAAACTCCCATCTGGTCTACTCGTCGTTCCCTTGCCTTTTCGAGACTCCTAAACCTGTTTTTCCGGAATCTAAAGATATTGCAATTCGACGTTTTTTCGCTTTTTGGAGCATCGTTTGAAAAAGGATCCTGTTCTAAAACAACCATATGTTGATTTCATGCGTGATTATCTGAATTCTGATCACATGGAATTAGCTGCCCCCATCGATGAACTCGATTCCTACTACATACCTCATCATCCGGTACTGAGATCTGATTCTTCATCAACTAAATTGGAGGGTAGTCTTTGACGCATCGGCCAAAGCCGCCATCAACCAATCATTGAATGATAATCTGCTCGTGGGATCAAAATTGCAACAAGACATTGTCGAGATTTTGTTTAGATTTCGTTCGCACTCCGTCGTTTTTAGACCGACATCAAACAGATGTATCGACAAATCCAAGTTGTCACCTCAATACTGGGATTATCAGCGTATCATTTGGCGATTCAATCCCGATGAACTCCTGACTGAATATAAGCTATAAACTTGTTACTTACGGTGTGTCTTCTGCACCTTTCTTAGCTTTGCGAATAATGCAACAACTGACTCTTGATGGACAGACTCAAATATTCCGCAGCCTCAAAGGTCCTGCAAACTGATATATCTACGTGGATGACATCATCGCAGGTTGTGACTCATTAGCTGCAGCACAGAATCTACAATCTGAGCTTGTTCAACTGTGTGAATCTGGAGGGTTTCCTTTACGAAAGTGGTCGAGTAACCATTCAGATCTATTAGAAACACTTCCGGCCGAACATTGTCAAGCCCCATTTTCTTTCGACTCAGTACCACACTCCACTCTTAAAGTTTTAGGCCTCCAGTGGTCCCAATGTCAGACACGTTCACGTTTAGACTAATGTCCTTCTGACCGTCCATGTACAAAACGCGGAATTCCTGTCAGAATTAGCACGTATATGATCCATTGGGTATCTCACTCCTGTCACCTTCTACATAAAGCACTTACTCCAACAGATATGGCATTCCCAGCTGTGACGGGGACGAATATCTCTCGCCTGAACCTCTAACTCCGTCAATGGTTAAAGTACAAATCAGAAATTTCTTTTTCTCTCAGACATCAGTGTGGATCGTCAATTAATTTTCGACCGAACAGTCCATGTCAAATCCATGGATTTTGCGATGCATCACTGGCTGGATATGCAGCAACGGTTTTTGGTCGGTTTAAGACAGGAGGAGTCTTACATAACCCGTTTAATTATATCCAAATCAAAGGTAGCTCCTACAAGGTCAAATAAATTAACTATTCCTCGGTTAGAGCAGTGCGGAGCAGTGCTTTTTTCTAAATTACTACACATGGTTGTGCAAACATACTCTGGTGTTTTGAGTATATTAGATGTCGTTGCTGCACCGATTGTTTATCGTCTTGTCGTGGATCCATTCATCTCCTCATCGTTGGAAAACATTCTTCAGGAACCGAGTAGCCTATATACAAAAACGTGTGCCTTCTATTAACTGGCATCATGTCTCATCTATCGACAATCCAGCAGATTGTGCATCAAGAGGCATCCTTCCATCTCAACTCGTTAATCATCAGCTTTGGTGGTCCGGACCACCATGGTTATCGCTACCATCCGAACAGTGGCCTCAATCTGATAAATTAGCTTCCTCCTCCAGTCAAGTACGGAATCACTTTGCGAAGAGGAAAAACTGTTAAAGTGTTTGTCGTTCAGATTGAACCATCTGTTCTCATGCAGTTATTATATAGGTTTTCTTCACTTCAAACGATATGTCATGTGCTGGCATATGTTGTTCAGTTTCCATCATAATAGCAAAAAACCCCTTGACCATAAGGTGGGACCTATAAATAACGCGTTGGAATACCATGACACTCTTCTGAGGTTGGTGAAACTGGTTCAAGGTCAAGTATTTCAATCTGAAATTCACAAGTTAAAAACCAATCAACTCTGTTCAAGGCCTTTACGTAAGCTGAATCTGTTTCTTGATGACCAGGGCATCCTCCGAGTAGGTGGTCGTCTTCGACATTCCAAATTGTCATTTGAACATAAATTTCCCGCGTTACTACCACAAAAAATCGTTTGACCAACCTCATCATTGAGGATGTGCATAAAAGGAATTTCCATCCTGGAGCAAAAACCCTTCATTATTTAATACTGCAGAATTTTGGATTCTAATCCGCTCATAGAGCTATAAGAAAATGTCTATCCAATTGCTATAGATGTTTTCGAGCTAAACCTCAAGCGTTACAGCCACCAATGGGTGATCTACCCCATGTCGTTTACAAGCACTAAGAGCTTTTCAAATAGCTGGTGTTGACTTCGCAGGCCCTTTCACTATAACAACGAATCGTATTCCAGGTGCCCCCTAAACCTCTCAAGGCATATCTCTGTCTATTCGTCTGTTTATCCACTCGTGCTGTTCACTTAGAAATAGCTCCCCGACTCATCAACTGACGCATTCCTAGCAGCATTTCGCCGCTTCATTGCTCGACGTGGATTTTGCTCTGAAATTCATTCTGACTGTGGCACTAATTTCGTAGGCGCTTCTCGACACCACTTTACTGAACTTTGCTCAAAGTGCGGCCCCATTGGAACATATTCAACGGAAATCTAATCCTCCTTCTGCCGCTCATTTTGGAGGGATCTGGGAAGCAGGGGTTAAATCCGTAAAGACCTATTTGACTCGCGTTATTGGAGATCAGATCTATGACTTTGAAGAATTGTATACGGTTTTCGAATAGATCGAAGCATTGTTAAATTCGCGTCCGTTGACTCCCGCAAGTTCCGATCCGAATGATTTGGAATGTTTTGACGACGGGACACTTTCTGACTCTAACTCCACTAACTTCATTCCACGAACCTGATTTAACTAACATCAAATTAAAACGGCTCACACGATGGCAATTGATCCGGCAAATGCACCAACATTTCTGGAAACGCTGGAATCTCGAATTCCTACATACGTTACAACAAAGATCTAAATGGACCGACCCTTCGACTCCTATTAAAGTAGGTTCTGTTGTCTTGATTAAAGACGATCATCTCCTCCGTTACACTGGCGCGTGGGTCGGGTCCTCGAAACTCACCCAGGCCTAGATAATGTAGTACGAGTCGTTACTTTGAAAACCGCGTTAGAACTCTTAAGAGACCCGTGGTTAAACTATGTCCTCTCCCCTATTCTCTTTAAACTCAAAATACTTCGTATTTTAGGCGGGGGGCATGTTCGCGCTTTGTATTCCCCTGTTCGTTCGTTTATTTCTTTCTAACTAAATTAAACCTACTCTTAGTAGACGACGCGCTCATTTGTACTTTTAAATCAAATATTCGCGCTTAAAATTGACACGGAAATAAAGGGCCCACCATTCCCCCTTCCTTCCGACCCAATATCCTTTCCTTTTTTGTTTCCGTTTGTAGCGAACAGTTACAAAGTCGTCACTTCATCTCGGCACAACGCATAATTCGGGCGTAACTATTTCGCGTCTCGTTGCGGCGTATCACGCTAGTAAAACCTTTCAATAATCCACGGTGGTGTCTCCCCCATCTCCTGGAGACAACTCGTCTTTTTCGCCGCGACGCGACAAATTAACATTTTCGAGAATCAACAAGCGGTGTTTCCATATCAAAGGAAGACACCTAGAGACAGAAAATACGGCACCCAGGGTCATCCAGGACATCGCAAATCATACAGTCCGTAAGTAGATGCGTTAAATGTTCCCGCCAACAAACATACCTAGTATATTTTCGAATAATAAACATATTATAAAGGGTGTAGTAGATTAATGAAAAAGTTTAATCAAAAGACAAATGTAAAGTCATTATAGTACCCAGGACGGTCATAAGAAGTTATTTTTTTGGAAGTGTTGCACCCATTTTATATTTATGCACTTTTTGGTAGTAATACAAGACATAGGTAGCTACATTATATACTTTTTCTGTGACTGTACCTCGGCGTGAACTATAAATAAAATCTTGAAAAAAAAATACTTATTTTTTTTAATAGTAAATACAATAGAGAAATTCCTATAAAAAAATACATAAAGTAGACTAATATTTTGTCTAATGAGTAGTATTTGTTTTAGCAGTGCAGCTGCAATAGTTTTCGAAAAAAAGAAAATTCCTGCTCTAGCGTCTATTTGATCATTTATCTCCAGAACGCAGCAAGATGAGAGGTTTAATTTGTGTAAATGGTAACTTTTGTATCTCGCCAATGTTACCTACACACGTTATTTTCAAAATATCTTCTTGAGGCCGCTGACCCTATCTTATCCTGCTAGACCCTTTCTCTTCTGATCTGTCAATTTTGTAGTTAGGGATTATTCTTAGTTTTATTTATGTATCTTTCGAGTGTTGATTTTGGTACTTTGTATGTATTCGGGAGAGGTTAATACATTTATTAACTTTTTAGCAACCCTTTTGGCAGCCGGTATTATCAGTAGGTACTGGTGATATTTCTTTAAGTACAGTACCTGGGATTTCTTTAAGTGCAGTACCTGGAGTTTCGTATGTTCTTCTCTCTGTAGGTTTCTTGTGGAGTACGTTGTATTCCAGATGGACCTGGTCGGGGGGAATCCGAAAGAGGAGTACTACGGTACAGGGGATTTGTTGAGTAATATCATTTTCTGAATTGACAATTGTTGAGGAGGATCCTAATAAAAACGCATAATTAGGTATTGAGTTTGATCTAGAGGGGTAGATTCCTGTGGCTCGAAATGCCGACACTGCGTTGTGCACTGTTGCCGCTCTTACCCCAAGCTTCGCCTAAAATTCTGCCAAACTGCAACCTGTTCAAGTTTTTCGATGGATTATTTTTTATGGTTCTTCTAAACACATCATAGTAATGGCTTTTAAGGCTCTTGTAAATGCGCGATCTAACGGCTGCAAGTAATGTGTGCAGTGAGCTGGCAAAACAAAATAAAATAATATCATGTTCTTCTGCGAATTCCAGTGTAGCAATGTTGGTCGTATGAGACGAATGGCCATCCACTATCAATAATACTTTTCCAGAAGATTTTCTGGGAAAGAAGTGAGTGGTCATCCAGTTCAAAAATATTTCTGATGTCACATAAGCAGATTTTTCAGACATTTGTATTTTTGACCCGGGTGGTATTCCTTCCAACCATTCATCTTTCGATTTTTCCCTTTAAATATACACTAAGGAGGTAAATAACACCACCTTCAGCATTGCAGCATGCAATCACACTTATAGTTTCTCCCTTTTTCGCCAGGACTTACGGAAGGCACGTTTTTAGATCCCTTTTCTGCAAGCACTGCCCTGCTTCTCCAGTGTTCAACTGAAGTCCCGTTTCATCGATATTATATATGTTACCAGGTTTGTCTAAGAGGTTATTTTCAATGAGTACTCTCTCAAGTTCTTTAAAATAATTATTGACAACTTTCGTTATACCGGTGACTTGTCACAGAAACATTTTCTGACTTTCGAATCGTTATATCTGGATTTCTTCCTAAAAAGATTGCAGCCAAACTTTTCCAGCTTGACCTGAAACCAAAAAAGTTATTTATCGATACATTTGGACCCTATTACAGTTAATTTACCAACTGCCCTATTAAATTTGTTGGGAATGTTTAATCGATTATCTAGATCAAATGCCATAATTTAAACATCTCTTGTTGGAGCAAATCCGCATTTTTGCAGCTTTTTGATATGGTTTGCAATTTTTATTTCTACAGTTTTGCCTAACATGCTATCGGGGCCCAAACGGTCTGTTTTCTCCGTATTATTTGATGCCAGCCGTCGCTTAAGGGTAGTTTTAGGGATGTCGAACGCAGTAGCTGCCTGATTTACACCCATGTCACCCACTGTTACTGCGTTAATTGCATCCTTTAAGTTTTGTGAGGTCCCACCCACCTTTAATTTTCATTTTTCTGCGGATATATTATTGGAATTTCTCTAACAAAAAATTATCGGTCCATCTCTCCTATCCAGAACTGGTCCATCTATCCTAAAACGCTAGGAGGAGAGGGAGCCAACTGTTGCTTTACAGAATGACGAATCGACACGTGTAAAATTTTGATGATCCACAAAAATAAAACTTGATTAAAACTGACAGACGAAAGGTCTGATAACTACCCGCACACATACCCCGACGTCGTATTACTTAATATGTCTGATCAAGACGTACACTGTTGCGACAGTTCCCGAATTATCTGTTCTTACTGGTCCATCTCTCCTCGCTACAATAGACCATCTAATAAAAGCAACATTTGTTTTTGTTCTCTTTTTTTCAATCTTGTACAGAATCTAAAATAAACAATTTCTACCGTTTGATTATGCCTAAACGATTGCCAGATAAGTATTACAAATAGGTGTTAACAAATAAAAATGGTAAAAAATCACATTCCTGCCATAAAATGCTTACAAATGAGTCAAAAATTTTAATGAAAACTGTACAAAAAACTTACTTTTTAATTATTTTTGCTTCACGAAGTCGGCTGACCTTCCAGTTGTTTACGTTTGCTTGCTCGACTAATTAGTACAGGTTGATGACACTAGGTGGTCTAATTTATAAGTATACGAGATATAACCGGGGTATGACTTTAGCAAGCTTACCCTAGACGTTTATTTTCGCGTCCACATAGATTGCAAAATTCTCCATACATGATGCACTGCTCGTGTAACCATTTACGACATTTTATGCAAGATATCCAGTCACCTTTCGATGCTGTTGTATAGTAATAGTCTTCACATTCCAAGCAGTAATCACTGTCATGATTTGAAACCTCATCACTAGATGACGATGACATGCTAACTTCGGATTCACATGTGGAATCGATGTCTTTTTCTTTTACTGAATCATTTTTATTTGTACTAATAGGGGTACAGACGGATTCTTGAGTTAACGGTTTTTGCCTGGATTGTTTTTTGCATTCCTTTGTTTTTTAGCAGTAATATTTTCTGGGGATGTCAATATTTTAGCAACTTGTTTTCGTTTATTTTGTGCTAGAGGTATGTGCGGTAAAGGGTGTATTTCACAAGCTTCGATGGAGTCTCTTTTTCTTTGTGAGGTGTTTTACACACGTTGGTATCGCCCTTAACAGACTCTAATGCAGGGGGTGTCTGAGCAGCATTTCTTGGGGTTATTCCAGACGTCGAAGCTCCTTCATTGACTGCAAAAGTATCTGCTACAGCCTCGTTCGCTGTTGTTACATCTTGTGATGAGTGAGACGATTGGATTAAAGAGAACGCTGCATCGGAGATAGTAAAATAATGGTCAGGGATTATGTTTGCGTTTAGAGGGTAAATACCCGTGGATCTAAAACCTGAAACTCCAATTGGTACAGTGGCAGACTTTCCCCAAGCAGAACCAATCAAATGTGAGATGTGGTAACGACTTTTTTCTCGCGGTTATGAATAAACCAGTTTTAGCTTAGTTTTATAAGTTGGCATTAAGGAATAAAATTGTTGCCGCTTTGTTGCCTTGTAACCTATTTCGCCTGTCCGTTATAATTTGTCCAACCATAGAGAAAATATGTTCACATGGAACAGAAGTACCCACGATACACATTTTTGTTTTTAATAAATCCGTATAATCGTGGATGTCCTTTTTTTCGTTCTTCCCACCACGTAAGAGGATCAGCTGAACGCGAAAGAAGTGGATCTGCTAGATATTTATCAATTTTAATAATTGCACTCGCTGTAGGATTTGAAATTCCGATTAAGTCACTTTCAGTTTTATCGAAATCTTCCCATATTTTTTGAGCACAACACATTTTTAGATTTTTCGGGAAGTTGCACGTTGTTGTTGAACTCATTACTATCGTCGTTTATAAAAGTTGAAGACGCATATATAACTAGACTTTGCATTGCCGCTTCAAAATATTTCTTATCCGAAAAACCGTACTGTTTAAACCTATCGAGTATAAAATTGTGGCATCTGCAAATATTTTATTAGATTCAATTTTAGAAAATCGTTTATTAATAGAGTCCAGAAGATATTTTGCCAATTCACACGCTACATCGGGTAATTCCGTATCTTTAAGAAAATTCACACCATTTTTTTTTAATCCGTCACTAAACAAAATTATTTTAGACACTGTGATTTGTTTTTCACTACTAATTTCTTCGGTGACATCTTTAAAAACTTCTAATAATTCGCAACTTTTTCGACTACTCTAATATCATCATTTGTTAGGTTTTCTACTTCGGGATAATTAATTGCAATAACAGACATTGGAAATTATAGATAGTATATCTATAATTTCCAAGATTCTTGAAAATATGTCGCAAGTAGAATTCCATCTTGTAATAACATCTTGTTTGATAGTTAAAGGTTGGGCTCTTCCCAATTGAAGTTTGAACGTGGCTTTTAGCTTTTCTGTAGCCTGTGTATTCCTTTTAAAGAATTCAACTATAGCTTTCACCTTTACCCGAATGTCTTTGGTTTCATTTAATCCACTTTGGACAATTAAGTTCACAGTATGCGCGAAGCAAGGAATATGTTTCCAATTTGTTAATTTAATAGCAGCAACTACATTAGCAGCGTTGTCACTAACAATTGCAACTATTTTATTAGCAAGTTGCCATTCTTCGCACATCCGTTTAAGTTCATCTGAAATATTTTGTGCCGTATGCCGTTCAGAATACTTGTAGCAATCCAACAAATAACATGTTAATTTATGGTCATTATTTATGAAATGAGCAGTTACAAAAATATAGGTCTCATTGGTGGCCGATGTCCATGAATCTGTTGTTAAACATATGGCTTCAGCATATCACAGTGGAAACGGTTTTTCTAACAGGTAATTGGTAATCGGGATTTAATTATTTGATACAATTTTTGAAATATTATCGACTAGATGAAATGGTAAATAATTTTTGACGATAGCTTTTAGTAGTAATTTATCCAAATCACCTTTTTCTTTTTTGATGTGACGGGTTTATGAAAAAATGTCGGAATAGTAGTCTTTTGTCGTTTATATTTTAGACCTTCAAAATTAGATGATTTTGATATATTTTGTAAATTTGCAGATTGTCCTGATGTCGAAGGCTGATGAATGTTGGCTACAGTTACATTTGTTGTCGGGGAGGTAACACTCTATTTCTTCAATAACAATTTCCTGTTCTATCGTTCTATTGCACTGAGGATGTTGACTTTTCAAATGTCTATTTAAGTTATAAGTCGAGCCACCCTTAAAGGAAAGTTTTTTTGAACAAAAATTACATTTTGCTATTCCTGAACTGTCTTGGGAAAAGTAATTCCAAATTAAACTTCTTTTTCTTGAAACTGTTTGTGAAGAACTCGTTTCAATACTTACATACGAAATTATTAAACATATATGTATATTTACATACAACTGTTTTCTATGGCTCTAGGAGACAAACTAATTCGTATTTCGTGTCGCAATGCGCAGATGCAGACTCCCATACATGGCGTATGGTACGACATACATGTGGCGTACCAGCTCCATATCTAAATCGTTCATTTGAACGACTCATTATAGGGAGCTGAACGAAATGTCCTGGCATGTCGAACATGAACGAAAGGCCCATCACTATACTACAATCCGTATCGCCATGGCGCAAGTGGGGCGCATTATCTGACGGGGCATATTATCCAAGTTTACCCTATACAAAAAATGTTAAAAATTGTCCTTCAGCTCTAGGGTAAGTCGGGGAGAGATGACCCACTTTTTTTAAAAAAGAACATTGTAAAAACTAATACTCCAAAAGAAAAATTTATTCGCAAAAGTGGATACAATATAAAATTATATCTCACAGTAAAACACAAAAAGTTATTTTTGTGAAGAATTTTTGAGAAGAATGGGAATGTAATTATTTCCTTTTCAGTGTTAAAACTCTTCCGCAAGAATGACAAAGATTAACAAAGTTTGAACATCCATCGTGGAACCACATTTCACAGTTCAGACATTTAACCCAATCGTCTTGTTTTAATGTGGAACAGTAGAGGAGAAGGTCCGAATTTCGACTACCACTTTCTTTATCACTTGTAACTACTGAACTATTAACATAAAAATGCACAATATAATTGTGTAGCTGGAAAGGTTATACATCGATCCTGTGTACTTAAATCTTATAAAAATAAAACTTGTTTTTTGCTAATTTTTTATGTTTGCACTTTTAAATATGCTTTGCCAAAGAGTTCCATCATGCCATATGGAGACAGCGGGCTGTCTGAATAAAGAAGGCACTGTCTTATTTCTTCACTGTAGTTTGTCTTCAGGGGTCCCTTGAAGGTTTTGTCAAGAGGCTGAAGCATGTGCGAGCAGTGTGGCGGCAATGATACGACTGTCACATGATTGCTTAATGCGAAGTCAATGACATCAATATTACGAACATGGCTGTAGTGTCCATCTAAGATTAGGAGAACTGGAGAGTCCTCAGATGGGTTCACTTTCTCCACGAAGTGCTGGAACCATTTGGTAAAAATGTTCATTTGAACCCAACCTGAAGGGTGTGCAACTCCTACCGAGCCTGGGGGAGCCCCTATCATTAGTTGCTCATTCATGTTCTTTCTGGGAAATATAATGAAATGTGGAACATAATGCCCAGAGGCGCTCATTCATGCATGCTATCACTGTGACTGTTGCTCCTCGCTCTGCAGATGTGAGGGCAGCAACTTGACTCAAATAGATTTTTATTATAATGATGAATCCTTATTGTTAAATATTCAGATGATATTAATTTAATTAAATGAGTATAATGACAATTAAACGCATTTTGCCCCCATAAAATGGCTGTCGAGTGTTTTAAATAAATTTTGGTTAACCAAGGTACTTAAAACTTTTACAGCTAGTACATTAACATTTATTACTTTATTGGTTTCAATTAAATATTTCTGTAATATTTTTTCTGAAATTGTAGGGGAAGTGTGCCTAAAATGGGATACTTAAGCTTTGACAGCTGGAAAATAATTCAGGAATTAATAAATACAAATTAACTGAGAACCAAAAGGCTCTACGGTCATTTATTTACCAGATTGGATATTGGTTTATGTTAAATTACTTTTCGTTTGTTTTTGTCCTTATTATTGATGGTTTAATTCTTGTTGTCTATGTTAATAAAAACGTTCACTGTTTGTTTCCATGGCAATTGTGATAATTTGTAGTTTCGCAGTATTGTAAGTCAGATCATTGAAACAGTTTTTCGCATTTTTCTCGAAATGGGTGCATGATATGAAAAATAGACAAGAGGACATTTTTGGTGTAAAAATGAATTCTGCATCAGAATAAAAAAAGAAAAACATAAAAGATAATTGAATAAAGTAAATAGAAGCGAAAAACTGCGATATAGTGACTATGTAGCGCCCCTTGCGGCAGGTCTAAAAAATATTTTAAGGGTTGCATCATAATTCTGAATCACACTGTATGGTAAAATTAATGTTTTCAGCGTGAAGATCAAATATCAATTTACAACTTTAAAGACTTATCTAAAACTTAATATAAACATTTATCGCAAACGAAAGTGTCATCGTTCTCCTCTACTCCCGCGCAGGCATAGTGAACCCATTTGAAACATTGCTCGCATTTGATCCATCCTTCTCCTTGTTTACTTGAGGCAAAACTGTTTCCACAATAAAAACATTCCGGATCGACGCTTCATCACTGACATTTTCAACATCTACTATAATAGGAGGGTTTAATGTTCCTTTAGATTTTTTAAAATCAGCTTTTTGGTTATTTTTCTTGACCAATTTCCTTTTTCCTCGGCCAGCATCCTTATTTCTTTTGTTTTGAATATTTTTGGATAAATCTTTATAAGTAGTGCTCGTCAGTATGGCTGTTTTACCTGTTTTTCGTTTTATATAGGTGTTTTAGATACAACTTTGGGATATGGATAACAACTTTCTGGACTAAAATATAATGTGTTCTGTTTTTTTTTTTTTATTTGTGATGTATCACATTTTCGAACATTTTGTGTACCTGATGTAAAAGGCTGTGGTGATGAGGTTTGTGGAAATTGATTTTGCTGTCTTAGTCCATGTCCCGAAGCTCAAAAAAATACGATTTGACTGCATGTTTTCTGGTAGAAAAAAAAAACTGATTCCTATGCAGAATTTCCCCCAGAAATACGGGAAAAAAATATTTTTGATGCGATTAAAAGTCGGGAACATTTGTTTATTTAACAGTCTATAAAAAAATAGACAAATTTTTTTGCTTTTTTGCTTATAGCTTTGCTTCTAGAGCTCGTAGGCAACCAACTTTTTCGTCATCAAATTTCCTATAAGATAGGCCATTTTGCAAATCGATTTGTTATTGTTTATTATAAACAAATTGTCAAAAATAGCAAAAAAAAGTTTATCCGATCGAAAATCTTTAGTAACGTAAAACAAAATCTGCTCAATAAATTTTGATGTTAGATTGATAATTTATAGCTCTCAACTAACTTAACAAAAAACGCTTTTCGTATTTGCAAAATATTGCTTAATTTTTTAATGTGAAATTTTGAGGTCTTATTGCAAAAGTACGCCATAATATATCGTAATTTGGCCTCAGTGAACGAGGTTTCATACGAACACGTGGAAATATAATCATCGGTGGAATAAAAGTCCCTGCTGCACTCAAGCAAATGATTGCAGTAGATAGTGTTCCACGTTCTGCAGAAGTAAGGCATCCAACTTGCTTTCTTCCATGAAGGGCTATGATTTTTGATTGCCTTCCCTGTACTGTGGTGATCCATGTTTCAACCGCATTATATATCTGCGACTCTGAAAAATGTATTCGGTCTTGAACAGATTCGAGTAAATTAAAAAAATTGTTCACATTATTCTTGTTAAAAGTTGTTGCCTTGGCCGCTGAAGTGGCTTCGGGAATTCTGAGCGAAAGATTGTTCCTTTGCATAAACGATCTTAGCCAAGTCCATCCTGCAGTTTTATTTTTTGCACTAAAAAAATGAGGTAGGTTATTTTTTTTTTTTTCAGTCAAATCAGGCTAGTTTCGAACTGTTGTCGGTGTTAGTCCGAACAACATGGACTCCATATTTCGCACGTATGTTACAAGTTGCCGCTCAAGCTCTGGGGGAAAAGTATTTTTTTCGGTTACCCAAGCCTTTCATACAACCTTTTTGTAGTTTATTTTTCCCCTTTTACGCGGCGCTCTAATGTAGATTTGGGAACTCCAGAATCCTTTGCCGCTTTCATATATCCACACTGCCTCGACTCAACTAAGGCTATTGCAGAAGCCACTTGCTCTTCGGACCAGGCTTGACGGTTAGTTTTTTTTTTTTTGGTATTTCGGCTCCGGTGACATTGTAAACTCGTATCTAAAAAGAGAAATAACGCTTTAAATAAAATTATAAGTATTGCCTTAGAATATGTGGATAAAACGGGATATCCCATTTTAAAAATAACGAAATTTGACGTTTTAGAAACACTGTTCCTAACATATGAAAAAAAGTGGAGACATAACCTCCAACTATTTATTACTACAAACTAGATAATATATCCGCTTAACAACAAGTAGGCTACATGAAAAAAAATCTAAACTGATTTTGTACTGGCAAATAGACATGTAATCCTTATGATTACTTGGCATAAATTTTACATTAAAGAGGATACACATAAAAAAGACGTACCTTACTTTCGGAATAAGCAGACAAACTGCACATCTTGACCGTACAGTTACGTAAAATGATGGCGGCACTTTAATTGCGTGCTGCTTGGACAGATGGCGCACAATATACTACCGATTGTTAACAGTTCCCATTTTATCCTGGTGTCTCATTTTAGCCACACTTCCCCTACTATACCCATACAAAAAAATGTTGAAAATGACTGCCTTCATCTTTAGCTCTAATACGAGTATCTACTTTATTTCTCATACAATTGCGTATGTTTTGAAATATTCCTGGTGAATTTCTTATCGTTAGGGATATAACAGTAAACCGGGGGACAGGTTTTTGACTCATTTAACCTTGCCCACCAAAATGCATCAACTAAAAACTGTTGATTCTAATGCCATTGCAACACTTGATGTCTTGGCTTCCAACCATGAAAAAAATCATTTTTGTCCCCCATCCCCTCCACCTCTTTTTGGTGTCGAGGTTACCCCGTACATGGGGTAACTTCGACACCCTGTATATTTTAGTGAATGGTCGAACTAAGAAAGCTCCTGGGTAAGATCGCCAACAAAAAAAGTAAAATCTGGTTATTGTTACAGTTTATTTATATTTATAGTTAAACCATATTTTAGAAGTCAGAAGTAACAACTAAGGGAACAATAAAAGGCCATATGTGTTAAAACGATTGTATTAAAATAAAAACATTTGGTTTTTGGCTTAAAAACAAAATAACGTTCACTAAAAAAAAGTAAAAACAAAAACATTATTTAAAAAAGTAAAACTATTGTGAAACTGGCTTTTGGTTTAAATAAGAAACATTTGGTTTAAATAAGAAACATTTTCTAAAAAAAGTAAAACTAAAAACTAATGTTAAACAAATAAATAATAATAATAATAATAATAATTATAATAGAGAAGGCCCGAATATGGGCCCCCATTTTGTTTTTTATTAACCACTTTCAGATTGTTTGAAAAAAAAAAACTAAAAATCGACATGCATCTAACCCGAAAACTCTTCTATAATTGTAGAAGAACAAAGTGTGAAATTGGCAAGCATTACTGTGATTCTGCAAGAATTACTGTGATTGAGGAAATATGAAATTATGCCAATTTCACATAGGAAGGCACACTGTGTGAAATATGAGCCCCTATCAAAAATGATACAAAAATCTAAGGAGTAACAAAATAAACATTATATTCAAGAAATAAACATACATATTAACATATTTTAAATGGAAACGATTAATTATCTGCAAAAAATCACAAACATAATTGTCTTTCTCTGCCCCCGAACATTGTTCATGTGCCGACATATTGCACATGCGGCAACGAACCCATAACTCCCCTCTGTGGTCTTCTAAAAAACGACCATCACAAAAAAGGCATGTGGCATCTTTATCATGGAATTATTTGGCCGATATTATCGATATCCATGTCATCGTCAGCCGGAACAAATGGTTCGTTTTTTCCGTCGGAGTCTTTCTTGGTCGCTATCAGCATGACATTTCATTTATTTCTTAGATGCCTTTCTTGTCGGTTTTGGTTCTGAAAATACTTTTCGTTTTGGGGTGACTTTTTAGGGATAAAAAGTGATTAATCTGTCATTTTCATATGGTGATGAAGTGATAACTTGAGATTTGCATGGCTTTCTCCCGCGATTCGATGCTTTCTTCATTATGACAGGAATGGGTGCAACATCAAATGGAGATACATGGAATTTGGAGCCCTTTGATGGAAATTTGTGAATATTTAAATCCTGTTCATCTCTTGGCACTTCCACTGGGGTTCTATTTAACTGAGCATCAACAACGGACTCCTGGCTTGAAGTACAAGAACGAACAACCGGTGAAAATGGCGCCTCAGCTACATTCTCCGGAAGTGCTGAATACTGATTTGTGTCTGCCCACGTGGAACATCCTGGCTGAGGTTCTGAGGTGAAACTATTTTCTGTACTTTTCCTAACTTCAAGTGGTGTCAGGTTACAGTTTTTTTTCAGCGTCAATTTATTCGGTTATAAAATCGGCATCTGAGAAAATATGGGGGTTGAAGCACTAAGAAAAAAACGCCATGTAACTAATAAAAAGAAAAATATTTATAAGTACAACATGTAGTTGTTATATAGGCGCTAGTAGCTCCAGTTAATATAAAATAAAACTATAAAATAGTACATACAAACCCGCATGACATATTAATCTGATATATATACAGTATGTCCCCGGATCGAGCTAAAAAGAGGAAAAAATTTTGTGTTTTTGATTTCTCAGAAAAAGTCACTGTTGATGATTTGCCCTGCTTGATTTCAAATCCCCAAAACGCAAATTATTTTTTATATAACTCAAATGGTTCTCGAGATAATACCATTTTTTCTTCATAATTTGGACGTACATAAAATTTTATAAGTAATTCTAGTTGGCGGATTTAACCCAATAATTTCGTTGTCTAGGATACTATATGCTATAGAAACTTAGTTCTAAACCTTCTTCTTAAACAAAGAAATTAATTAGTTAGTTAGCTAAAAAAATGATTCGAATTACTTAGTCTCATTTTTTAATCATTGAATTAAACAACTGATTAAAAAATGAAATCAAAACTAAACCAGAATTTTTTTATTCAAATAATGCTCCTCCTTTTTCTGCACAAATTTCAATTCGAGTTCTAAATTCGTTATTCTAACTTCAACTATTTCTAATTTCCTCAATTGACAAGGACTTGACTGCATTTTGAATCCTTGTTTTTAATCGCTCTTCATCGTTTTCTAGTGGTTCACGATAAACAATTTGCTTTAAACGTCCGTTTAAATAGATAGAAGTCCAATATTGTCAGATCCGGGCTTCTCGGCGGCCATAAAATGGGACCATCCCTTCCTATCCAGTGTTCATTAAATTCGGAATTGAACCAATTACGGACAGTAACGGCATGATGAGCAGGACACCCATCTTGTTGGAAAAACATTCTCGTTCGATAACTTAAAGGAAGTTCATCAAGTTTATCTGTTAAAAAATTTTGTAGCATCTCCACATATGTATTACGATTTAAATGAAATTTCTTTGAAAAAAATATGGACCAATGCCATTTGTATATGAAACCGCACACCACACATTAACTTTTTGAAATATTGTCTTCGACAAGAAATAGTAAAAGTGGGGATTTGTCTCACTCCAATACCGGCAATGCTGAGAGGAAACGACGCCGTTTGTTAAAAAGTAGATTCATCGGAGAACAAAATTCACTTATGAAATCTTACGTCATTTAAAACTCTGTTGTTGCCCATCTCCTAACAAAAATCCAAACCTTTGGCTTCATCACCCTCCTCTAAGGTGTGCCTGAATTTTGGTTTAAATGGTAAAATCCGGTTTTGCTTGAAAATTCTTTGTAAATGCGATTTCAGTTTCAATTGCCCTTCTTCTAGTGATAATCTTGGAGCTTCTCTCACGGAATGGAGGGCAAGAAGTGAAGCAGTATCATCTTCATTCAACCATTTTTTATTTTTTAATGTCTAAAACAGAGCCTGTTTCTAAGAACTTGGTCACCTTCTTCTTCGCTCCGACATTAGAAATGCTAACTTCCGGGTATTTTTAGTTAAATTTATTAATAACAACACGATAGCACTCTTCGCCAGTTCCGTAACATTGAATCAAATAAATTCTTTGTTCTAGAGTCAACATTATAGCATATCTATAAATAGTAGCAAAATGACGAAGATTCGATTTGAAGTTATCCTGACTTATTAGTTGTCAGCAGTTGTCAGTGATATCTTGCAATGAAATCCTCATACTAGAATTTTTTTAAAAGAATTATAAGAAAATTCCAAATTAAAAAGTCCAAATTATGAAGAAATGGTATTATCTCGAGAACCGTTTGTGAGTGACTTTTTCTGAGAAATCAAAAACACAAAATATTTTCCCTTTTAAACTCGATCCGGGGACATACTATATAATACAACTACATATAGTTTATATGTAAGACCATAATAATTGTATATATTCTGTTGTATTGTTACTAATACAACTACACGTATTATATACCATATATAGACCATGTACATATATAATGCATATCTTATCAGATACGTAGGGTAAATGTGGGATATATGTCCCACCTAACTAAACATGCAAATAAAAAGTATTGTGAAATAACGTTAGGCACAATTCCAAATTTCTTACAAATGTATTAAACAAATCAACAGTAGAGATTACACAACGTTCTTATTCAATAATGCGTATGAGAATGAATAAATGTGCCCCGTCTCGGTGGAGCGCCGGCCGACCTCGTGACCCCAGCGTTGTTTAGGTTAACTCGAGAATCGTTGATACCGAGATTCCCGAGGGCCCCTTGCCTCTCCAGAAAGGTTCCTTAACATTATATAGAAGTGAAATAAACAATAATTTTGTGGTTTTTGTGTGTACAGTATTATTGAATAGTTTTAACACAATGAATAATGTGACGCTTTTATTAGTAAAAACGACAAAAAAATTATCATATCGTATATTTGCCCTTTTGATGGGTTAAATGCACCACATTGGGAGGATATACGCCTCATTGTAAGATATATTTCCCAAAAGGCAAACGTAAAAAAGCACTTCATATTGTTGTGCTCATATGCTTTGCCCGATATTAGATGACTGGGTATCCCATTACGGGGTATATTGGTATATTGACAAATTTACGTACAAAACTCGTTAGAATCTGTGTTCTCCACCTCCCAATCCTCTAAATCATCTGATGAAGTTTCATATTTAGATTTCTTGGGTTTTACAAATTTTTTGTTCTTCGTGGTATTTGCAACTATATGTCTTTTTACAATGTTTGCACTTTTTGCAGCGTGAGATTTTTTGTGTGCATTTTGTAAAAGATTCTTCCAATTGGTCTTTGTATGGCGAACTAGTTATAACCTGTGCAGATCCAGTCCTAAAGTTTTGAACTTTAGGTTTCAACTTCGGCGGTGGACTAAAATCAGCAGGCAAAATAAATTGCTTTTTAGGTAATACCTCCAACCCCTCGTGAGAACATCCTGGCCGATTTTCCGTGTCCATTGTTGTCACATTAGGTTGAGGGCCTTTGTTAGTTAATTGGATGTCTTTAACTTCTGCTGAAACATCTGACTCATTGTTTTCTATAATTAAAAAGTCATGGGCTCTAAACACATTTCTGTTGCAAGGATACAACCCAGGTTTTCGGAAACCATGTGCTGCTATTTCGGCTGTAGCTGTTCGTAGATATGCCCTACCAAACAGCTCCCCTACTTGGTAGACAGTGACAACCCGATCTGGGTTATTACAAAACCAATTTTCGATTTCTTTTGCGTAATATGTCTTAAGTGGCCCCATAAAGGAAATAACCAGGGGCTGCATCTTATGAGAACAATGTGGCGGAATACACACAATCGAAACAAAGTTCTCGCAGGCCATGTTATTCACATCTAAATTCCTGGTATGGGAATACTGTTCATCTAAAACAAGTAGCACAGGATCACTCTTAGTTGGTTTCGTATGGTCAATAAAGTGCTGAAACTATTTTGTAAACAAGTAGCTTGTATCCACCCTGAAGTGTGACATTCATAAATTGAACCTGGTGGAGTTCCATTCATCAATTCTAATTTCATATTCTTCCTTGGGAAAATGATCATAGGAGGTATGAAATGACCTGCAGGGCTCATACATGTTACAACTGTAATTAGTGATCCTCGTTCTGCTGAAGTGAGGGTGGATATTTGCTTGTTTCCTTTCATCGCAAAAACTTTTTTTGTCTGTTTATGTTGGACGGATGTAATACCCGTCTCATCACAATTAAAGATCCTAGAATGGTTTTGGTTAATTTTTCCTCGAAAATATAAAAAAACTTGGAAACACTTTCTTCGTTAAATCCTGTAGCCCTTGCCTTTAAAACACCTTCAGGCGTACGAACTGACAATGTTGTGTTAGTGGGTGTTCTACCAATCAACACGGGCAACCCAGGCTTTCCACCCCTCACCTCCCGCGCTGGGACTTGGTGGTGTGTTTCCCGGCTTGGGTGTTTTTTTTTTTTTGGTCGTGTCGTGGGTAAATTATAAAATGTTAAAAAATTGAATATTAATGTTTAAATGTTTTTTTTTTTTGAAAAAAGGGAGTTTTTATTATTTCTTATCTTTTTAGGACCTTTTGTGTGGTAGGTATTTATTGTTGTGGTAATTCTTTGTGTGTTTTTGAATGGGGCCATCGTGGGTCAGGGGGGGCTAAAGGTAGTGGTAGGGTGGTAAGGGTCTGTAAGGTGCTTCCTAATTTGTGGTCCTAAGAAATGAAAATCCTTGAGTTATAAAACTTGCCCGTTTTGGAAGCGTTTCGATACGTCTAGGACCCAAACATTGGTTTTCCGGGTAGTACTTATCCTTTTCCGAGGGTGCTCTTTTAGGTGTAAAACGCCTCCGTAGTGGTTGCTTTGTGGTTGTGACCAAAATTCCTCGTGCCTGATTTTCTTATTTTTTCGCTGTAAAAACGCTGGAAATGGTTTCTTCCTGAGTGGGTCTCTTGGGTTGGGGTGAGGGAGAGGGGGAAGACGGGGGGAAAGAAGAAAAGGTCGTATTAACCCACATAAAATTATACCCAAAAAAGCATAAAAAAAATAAAAAAGCCTTTAAGGGAGTGCTGTTTGACCAGAGTAGTGAATTGATTGACAAAAATTACGGAATTCTGGGCTGAGAGCGACACTTGTAGGACACGTAGTTCTAGCTGCTCCTAGACTATGTGCCTCACGATACCTAAACTATCAATGAATCCGAAAACAAACCCGTTTACATGAGTGCGCCTGTCCTTCCGAGCTTCGAGATCTTTTCAATGTCAATCTGATAATTACGTTTATAATTACGAACATTAGTTTTCGTTATGTTTACTTTAATTGCAAGAAAAAATATTTTCATTTCATATGTATATGCTTTCAAAAAAATATAATATAAATAAATTACCTTAAAGTAATAAGAAGCCTTTCTTCTGCACTTATTTTGGGTATTAGTATCTCTCTTGTTTATTTCAGGTTTTATTATTTCTACCAGAGTTTGAAACGTGCGCTTGCTCATACGGTAGAATCCGTGAAATTTAACAGGATCATGATTTAATTCTTAGCTACTATGTAAGAACTATATCCCAAATTTATCGTATAAAAAGGATTAACCCAAAACCTTCTATTTGTCTTCTTTCTACGCTTTTTCAGTAGCAAGTATGCAGCAGCAATTTCTTCATCCGACGAGGAAGACATTTCTCTCACAACTGATTCCAAAATAAGTTGCTTTCAGTAAGTACACAAGAACAACGCAACAGAAACCGTAGTTGGGTTGCTGTTTCGTTGCTGTCCCCGGGTTCCTCCGGGTGAGAACGCCGCTTACGCTTAAGAAATGTTTTCAACCATTTCTTACCAGCGCTAGATGTTTCTTTGGAGAATGGATTTGGAATATGATTCCTACTGGCTAGTTGAAACGCCAGACGACGTACATTAAACATTCAATTCTTTATGCTTAAAACTATCTGTGTTGTATATTTTATTATCCGCCACCTTTGTTTTGTTTTTTTTTTTTTGACCAAATTGCGCTAATATTACAAGTAATGGTGGGTTCATGCAGAAATTTTTAGTAATAAGAATAAGAATAGTAATAAGCATAAAAGTTAAACCTTCGTTTTATAATGACCCAGTTCATGCAGCAAATCCTTATTTTTAAAATTATTACTAAAAATTATGTTTACTGCATGAACTGGGTCATTATAAAACGAAGGTTTAACTTGTATGCTTATTACTATTCTTATTCTTATTACTAAAAATTTCTGCATGAACACCATAAATCAATATCTTCGCTGATAACCATAACTGTTTCATATGACGAGCACTAATTGATCGCTGTTTGAACAATCAATGCATCGGCATCTTCATGTGCTTGTTTTTCTAAAATGTCTGTTTCATGTATATTGTCGCGGATCATTTGTATTAATTTTTTAATCATTACTTTAAAATTTTAATTGATTAATGGCTACCATACTCGTATTTGCACTAATTTCAATTTCGGCCGAGCTACATTTTTGCATCCTACGAATTCTTTCTATTGTTTTTGTACTTTTGTTGGTGTCATCGGGGTAATCATCAAAAATTACTATACAATTTTCATAATATTTCTGTAAGTAGGTAATATATTGTTGGCAAATTTCACCATACGTTGTACCCGCGTTCCATACTACTCGGTGTAAAAGAAAATCCCCATCTACTACGTACATAGTGTCTCGTGAATTTGTGATCACATTGTCAATCGGTTTAAAAAAAAACAAAATCTAGATTTCTGATTTTTTCGCATCCCTTTCTCGTCGAATAAAGTTACGGGATATGGTGCGAATTCGTAAGAAAAACAATCCTGCAATTCCGCGTTGTGTCTCTCTTTAGTACACAAATACGTTGAAATAAAGTTGTCGGGTCAATGGCATCGATGTTTTCTACGTTTATTTTCGTGATAACACTTTTCAAAGTGGTAGGGGAGGAGGGGGCACAGGGGACCGCTTAAGGTATTTTTATGTTTATTAAAAAAAATAAATGACTGAAAATATGCAAACCTATATGCAAAATTGATATAAACAATAACAGCAAACAATTATAGGCTTTTTCTTTTGGATACTTTGAGCTAGTCCTATGTGCCCCATAGTAGTGGGGCACATGAGACCTAGTACTGGGCGACGGGACCATTGTGCCTAATAATTAATTTTTAAATAGAGTTGTGACAAAAAGACTTAGTGTTTGCAAAAATCATGTATTTTAGAAACCTAACAGCTAGGAAACAAATATTTATTTCTAATGTTTTATTTTTTAAACAGAATATCAGGAACATTTTAAACAAATAAACTCTTCACCGTTCTCTGACACTCCTACGCAAGCATCATGTGCCCAGCCTCTACAATTCTGGCACTGAATCCATCCTTCTCCTGCCCTCGATTCGCCATACCTGCTTGGACAATAAATGCATATGGTGTTAGTGTCTTCGTCTTCACTATCACTACTTGAAACTTCTACGACTTTCTTTTCCACGGTTTTCTTTTTCCTTGTATGGAGCTTCCCTTCGCCATTTTCAGTAAGTTTTCTTTTCACGCTTTTGGTACTTACTTTTTTTTCCGCTTCTTTCGCAATAAGTTGGTCTTTAAATGGTGAACTTGTCAATTCTTCAGCATGCTGAGCTCTGCTAACTTTCTTTTGTGAATTTTGATTTGTATTTTTCCGGGCATCTGACTTCGGCTATGCTAGTAGGCTCTGGAGCTCTGATAGAAAGTTGAGGATTTCTTTTTTAAATCCCGATAACCAGTCGTTACCAGCCAATTTTGCAGTCTTGTTAAATGGATGATCTAACTGCAAGTGTTCTGCTAACTCAAATGCAAACCGACGAGCATCCAAAGGGGTTATGCCATAAAAGCGCCTTTCTAAGTCTAAAATATGCTCCACTAATTCAGTCTCTTGTTGTACAGTAAAAACTTATTTAACATGGTCATTCCTTGGAGTTTTTGGCATCAGTTGGTTATTTTTCCGTCGCAAATACAAGTCTTAGGTATTCGAAAACGTTCAGATGCTTTTCGAACTGAGATTTCGTTTCGGTGTATCATTTCCAATGATTTTGTCATATCTTCCTCCGTCCACGAAGGGTTAGGTATTTTCTTTGCGTAGTTACGTACCATCTAAAAATAAAAGTCGTTTATGATCCCTAATATAAATAAATAATAAATAAATAAAATAATCGTGGGGCATTCAAATCGTGGGGATTAAAATATAAAATTTAACACTACTCACCTTTGAAATTACTTTTTTGTTCACCGCCACCTTCACACTACACGGACATTGTTATAACTGAAATCCAATGGAAATGACACGGCTATCTTGCTATTTTGGATATTCTCTAATAGATAGCGCTACATGTAATAAAATAAATCGAGAGGACCTATGTGTCCCGCCGGTCCCATGTGCCCCTTTCTTCCCTAACTCCCACTTTTTTTTTTTATTTTACATTTTTCATATTTTTACCAATTATATTTTTAATTGTATCGCAACCTATCTTTAGAGCCTGATAACAATTTATATTTTGATCGCCTATAAATCCAGAACTAATATTTAAAATGTCATTTTTTTCGGAAAAGGGTCATGAGCACTAACCAATCAAAAAATTTCTCGCAATCTTTGTCGTCCCTTACTCTCGCATTAGCGGCGTCTACGTGCTGTTCGCTATTGCTATTAAGAGCAATTTCGCAATAATACACGGTGGAGACTTTAACTGGAATATATTCTCTAACGGGGTGGTGAATGATTTTTCAAAAATTCCCGAGACACGTTAACTTTTAAATGTATTTATCTACATTTTGCAAGTAATATGAAAAATATAGCCCTTCAGGGGTGGCTGAAACCACCCTCGACATGATATTTTCAAATGCAACCCTATGGCTCGTGACCCCTCATTGTAAAGCTGGTGGAAAGAGGAATCCAACGCACTGATCAAATTTTAATTTTTAGTATGTTTGTAGGTTGCATACAATTAAAACAATTTAAAAATTAAATTTATTTTCAACGTAACAATTGTTCAAAATGTGCACCATTCACTTGTTGGCAGCATCCCAGTCTGTGGTAGGTCTCGTCCCTTACATTATGCAACATTTGCGGTGTTATTTTTCCGATTTCCTCTCTTATCCTTTTCCTGCAGATCTGCTTGTGTTGTTGGGTTTCTGAATGTAAACCCTACTTTAAGATGTCCCCACAAAAAGAAATCCAGTGGGGTGTAAGATCTGGAGATCTTGCTGGCCACTCAATATTACCTCGCCTCCCAATCCACTTACCGGGAAAAATGCTGTCCAGATACTGACGAACAATGGCAGCATAGTGTGGTGGGGCCCCATCTTGCTGAAACGATAACCTCTCGTCGGTCAAGTTAGGGTTTAAGGGGTTTGGAAATAAATGACATAGCACTGGCATTAGTTCGTGCTGGAGTAAACGCAAGTATCTTGCTCCATTAAGAGTGTCTGTTTGTACAGCATACAAACTAAATCACTTTGCGGCCGTAAAAAACACTAGCAAAAAAATAACAAATATCAGTTGTGGCAAAAAAATTGCTTGGAATTTTTTGTGGAGACATAAGTAAGGTTTACATTCCAAAACTAAACAACACACATTTTGAGTACGAAATTGTTGCGTTAAAAATAAATTAGACTATAAAATTACGTTTATTGTATGCAACCCTACAAACACACTAATTAAATTAAAATTTGATCAGTGCGTTGGATTCCTCTTTCCACCAGCTTTACAATGAGGGGTCACAAGCCATAGGGTTGCATTTGAAAAAATCATGTCGAGGGTGGTTTCAGCCACCCCTGAAGGGCTATATTTTTCACATTACTTGCAAAATGTAGGTAAATACATTTAAAAGTTGAGGTGTTCGGGAATTTTTTGAAAAATCATTCACCACCCCGCTAGCGAATATATTCCAGTTAAAGTCTCCACCGTGTATATCAAACATTGATTAACATCTAGTATCGTGGGCATGCGCATAATCCATTTTGTTAAAACGTTATCTAAGACG
>JAPWTK010001483.1:0-35075 GCA_029963805.1 Aromia moschata
TCTAATGTGATTTCGTAAACCGTGCGAAGCCGGGGCGGGTCGCTAGTACTGTATATTAAAAAGTTGTGATACAAGCTTACTTATATACAGCCATTTTACTGAGTGATTACTGAACCTACGATCGCCGAAGGAAGATTGTTCAGAGGGTAGTTTATTGGGATAATAATTAGTAATTCATTAGTCACTCAGCAGCCCGTAAGGTACGTTTTCTGAAGACTAGGTAAATTAGATGGTATGATATAAGCTTAGCGGGTTGAATGAGGTAATTTGCCTGCCTGCATTACACGACGAGTAGCTGCCTGCTCATATTAGGTGTATGCAAATATCTAAAAAATTATATACATTTTTTTCTACAGAACTACATACTTTAAATTAATAGGAATTAATATTCAACATTTGCTTTAAATACACACTACACATGGCAAATATAACCTTAACTAGAATTGAAGTTTAAATGAGATCTCACAATCACTTATGTCGTCGTTTTTTTTTTTAGATATGATCCCTTAAACATTGTGGTTTTAGATTAGGAACTGGATTTTTTTTCTGTGATTATCTAATCCCCAGGGTTGTTTCCCATTCTTGGGTTTGAAGACATGGGGGTTAAGGCTTACTGGATTTGAGAACCTTAGCAACCAGATCATCAAGCTATGGGTTTATTGGGTATGAAGTTGTCTGTAAATGAACCTTCGAAATCCCTTTTTTTTTTAGTTCGATATACGCAGCTACCGATTTATTGAGTTCAAGGGTTCTCGAGTCTTAGGATTTTAACGGAATACGGGGTCATTGGATTTGAGACTGTCTGCTCACGAACCCCTAAGATACGTAGTTTTTAGTTTCATACATACCTATAGATTTCTGTGCTACTAGGCTATTGGGTTAAAGGGTCATAGTGTTGTGGAGTTCATTCTGGGTTTCTGTTGACCCTTAAATATTTTATCTTATAGCAAAATGAAAATTTCTCGATTAAACCTTATAAATTGAAAAATTGGCTGTTTTACACTTTTTTTTAAGTAAGGGACTATGGACGTGATAGGTGTAAACCGACTGCGGTGTCTCTTGTAAGGAAACCTGGGACCCTTATCATACATATTTTGGAGAGTGATTATTACACCCAAATAAAAAGGGTATAATAATAAAAAAAAAAAAATAAAAAAAACGAAAAACGGCTTGCTGTTAGGCACGAATTTCTCGAATGCTCGACCTTTACTACATATCTAATAGAACACACAGGTACACTATCCGCCAAAAAGCCTGCATCATATGGGAAGTGTTATTATACTCCATTTTTTTTTCAAAAATCGTCTGGCATTAATCTGCAGCAATTTTAACCAAAAAAAAAAAAAAAAACAAAAAACCTAAAAAACACATTGGTTATGTCAAATTGGTAACTTCATCAATGTTTTATCAACATTTTACTTTCGATTGCCACAAAATATCATTATTATTTAAAACAGAAAAATGTCAGTCAAATTTTATTCGAATATATTGAATAAAAGTTTCACGCAAACATCGTTTTTTTTTTTGATAATATGAACAATTTTTTTTATTGTATTGCAATCGAGTTCATGAAGTATAATTTTAAGGTATTAAATGGTTAAACAGTTTGGGAGAACTAAAGGTATGGACTTGACATGTTACTCATTTAAAATAATGGCGACATTTTGTCAGCATTGGGTGGGTCCGTTTTCAAAAAAAAATTGTTTTTGTAGTTATTAGCAAATGCAAATGGTATTGTATGGGTGAGGTCGAAAATCATGCTGAGATACGATGTACCGGGTGGGCAAATTTCGATGTTTTTATATGGTATTCGGTAACTGTAAGGGCTATGGAAAAATGAACCCACCTTTCCCGACCTCTTTTTTCGAGATAAATTCATTGGTGAAAACCAGAATTTGCTATATCTTTTCGTTTTCGAGTTGTAAACGAAAATTGATTTTTTTGAGTTTTCGATTGGTGTCGATAACTCGGTTGTTTGTAAAATTAGAAGAAATCTGTTTGCACGTTCTACAAGCACTTTTTTGAAGTAGAATAGGATTTCCTTAACAGATTTTATATCTTGTGTAGTTTTCGAGTTATGGCATAAACTTCTATTTTTTAAATGGAAACCATAGTTGGCTATGATTTAGCTAAAAAGAGGATTTTTTTCTCTTTACAACGATATATAGTTTGTGGGGTCTATGATGAGTGTTTATGCGGGAAACAGTTAAAAACATATGTTTTCTAATAAAGGACAGTATAGTAATTTCAATGATTTTGCACAGTAGGCGCCTGTCATTTTGAAAACAGAACAGTTGGATATTGGGATGTAAATACACAGTTACACATTACTGTTTGATTAATTGTTTATGTTTGGTTTTTGCTTGCATTATAGTTTTAAAGTTTCGATTAAAGAAATTGACAAGGCGCGATGGCGTATCAAAATTACGAAAAGTTTAATATGCTAGAGTGTTTTATTCAAAATGGATATAATTCTGAAGCTGCATCGGAAGCATATTTTAATCGCTACCCTGAAAGGAGACAACCTAATATGTCCATCTTTGGTAGACTAAAAGAAAACCTCGTTGAATACGGAGGATTTAATAAACCAAGACCAAAAAATTATCGTATTCAAGATGCTGAGGATGTTGCCATAAATGTTGTTGGTATGGTAGTCGTAAATCCTTCAATTTCAAGTAGGCAAATTGAAGCAGAGTCTGGTATATCGCGACGAAGAGCACTTTCAGTTTTAAAAAAACACAAATTTAGACCTTATACAATAAGGAAACAACAACAGCTCCTTCCAACTGATCCTGAACGCCGACTGGATTTCTGCAATTGGTACCTACAACAAATTGAGCAAGACCAATTATTTTTTAAAAAAATATCATTTGGACAGATGAAAGTTACGTAAGTAGTGCCGGAATTTTCAACCGACACAACAAACATTATTGGTCTGAAGATAATCCTCATCAGACTGTTGATGTTCAAAATCAAGGACGTTTCGGTTTTAGTGTATGGTGTGCCCTATATAATAACCGCATTTTAGCTTACCAACTTTATGATGACAATTTAAATGGTCAACGGTATTACAATATGATAAACTACCACATAGTAGAAGAATTTTTTAGACAACTTGCCACTTAACGAAAGACGACATGTATTTTTTCAACAAGACGGGGCACCACCCCATAATACTAATTTAATCTCGGAATTATTAAATACTAATTTTGGGGAGAAATGGATAGGGGAACAATGGGCCAGTAAAGTGGCCTCCTCGGTCGCCAGATCTCTCACCGTTAGATTTCTTTTTTTTGGGGAACCATTAAAGACAATTTATACAAAAAAGACAAATAATACACTGGTTCAACTGAGAGAAAATCTTATAGACTGTCTGAATTCCGTTTCAAATATTCACATCTATAATGCAACAAAAAGTGTTTCAAAGCGATGTGAACTGTGCATCGCAAACAACGGACGACAATTTGAAAACTTTAGGTAAATAATCATGCTCGTATTTTTTTTTTTTAATCTGTCTAGTTTTGTTTTTGTAAAATATATTGTATCGTATTTTTTACATACATTATTTGTTACAAATTTGATTGTTAAGTGTGTTAAACTCTCTTGTTATGAATATGTTATAATTAATTATTAATTAGTCACTAATATGTCATAATTAGTTATTTAAGTTTAATATACCATTCATTATATACGACTGTTACTATGTATTTATGTTACTTTTCGCAGGAGTAAATTTCCATAGCAACAGTTATTATTATTAAAACATTGTTGTAACAATGTGTTACTATAGAAACTTACTCTTCCTGCAAAGAAAAAACAAAGTAAGTATACCTATACAAAAAAATTAAAATTTTTAACTGTTTCCGCATAAAAACTCATCATAGACCCCACAAACTATATATCGTTGTAAAGAGAAAAAAATCCTATTTTTAGCTAAATCATAGCCAACTATGGTTTCCATTTAAAAAAAATAGAAGTTTATGCCATAACTCGAAAACTACACAAGATATAAAAAATCTGTTAAGGAAATCCTATTCTACTTAAAAAAAGTGCCTGAACTTAAGAACGTGCAAACAGATTTCTTCTAATTTTACAAACAACCGAGTTATCGACACCAATCGAAAACTCAAAAAAATCAATTTTCGTTTACAACTCGAAAACGAAAAGATATAGCAAATTCTGGTTTTCACCAATGAATTTATCTCGAAAAAAAGAGGTCGGGAAAGGTGGGTTCATTTTTCCATAGCCCTTACAGTTACCGAGATACCCTATAAAAACATCGAAATTTGCCCACCCGGTACAATGGAGAAGCATATCATAATGTGGTCATCTATCTAACAATTTTTCACATGAGCATGGAATAATAAAATGTACGTATGACTTTTTGTCTTGTTTGTTTGACCTTCACAAACGAAGTACGTTTGACCTTCACAAAGTTTTCAGTCACTTATTTTTTTTAATGGAAACCAATATTGCTATATAGAGAACCTTAATCTACAGAAATATAGTATTTTTTATCTGAAACATTATTTTCTCCGACGTGAACTTCACGGAATAATAAACGATTTTTTGGAATTATGGTAATATTTGGACGTTTTGGAATTATTGTTACTAAAACTATCATTTCATTGTATTCACCAGTTACAGTTCGGGTCATTCATTCATTCAGTCAACATTCATATGGCCATTTGGTTGCTCCTCTAAGATCAAACAACTTTTATCCAAAACATTTTGATAAAAAATGCAGTCTTCGAGATGTATATATGTATGTATTCGTAAGGTCTTATGTTAAATAACGCATCTGTTATAAAATGACATTTTTTTCAATTGTGTATTAAGTTCTATTGTTATAGGTAGGTACAGAACGTTTTCAAAAGTGGTAATTTTCATGTAACTTACGATGTTAGAGTTAACCGACTGATAAAAATAACCCTTATAAAAGTTTATTAATGACTGAGATATAAATAAATATGTATAAATATTAGACTTTTTTTTTAAAATAATAGACTGTCTGAGGCCGATTTCTTCGTTACCTGAGTGATCCACCGTTTTCCAAGGTGTTACTGTGGCGATAGTGTGAAATAATACGATTTATATAATAAATTAAAATTACATACTGAACATCTCCTCTGATCGTAACAAGGCTGGCTTCTACAATTTTGCAGTGTGGTAATACGTAGGTTTTCAGATTTTTAATTTCAGATCTTAATTAATCCTTTTTACTTGAGACTCTGTACAAGAAACTGGTTAAATTGAACCACCACTTTTTGGAAACACCCTGTGTATGAATCTGTCGAAATCGAAAATAAAAAATATCTACAGCCACACTAATGATGACAAAAATATATTTGGAGAAAGCTAAATGTCTTGTAGGAAATGGTGAAAACAAACGTGTCATGTTGAATTTATTTACTTGCTATCTATCACACTTGAACAACTCTTTTCAATCGAGCTTCTAATGATTTTGTGTACCAAAATACGAGTACTTATCGCACATAATGCTGAAACGAAATATTTGCTCAGGGATAAGAGACAAACAATTCTGTAAAAAAAATGATTGATGGACTGTCACCGATTGAAATAAGAAAATATATGACATACACGTCTCGGTTGCTTAAATTTATCCACCAAGCAGTTTGTACGTTTATTCTTTGATGGGGGTTTGTTCTTGATAAAAAAAAAATACAAACAATTTCAAGTATTGTGTTAGCTGCGCTAATTGCTCAGCGATCGAGTAATAGCTTCCTAAACGAGAGGGTAGGGCACTGGCGGATCCAGGGGGGGGGGGGGGGGCATGGTCCCCATACCCCCCCCCCTTTGGCACCCTTAGAAGTTCCAAAAATTATTGTATTAAGTATTCTTGTGATATTCGGTATTTTTGTATAAAGGGATTTTTCATTGAAATTCTGAAGTGCCAGGAAAACGCGTGACCTTGAAAATTTTCAAAATTTTCAAGGTCACGCTCCGCCTTGAGGTAGGGGTTCGTTCCGTGTTGCCGCAGTCGTTTGTTCTTATAATTTAAGACTGTTCTTTACAATCCCTATTTTGAAATTAAAGACGATAACATTTACATGTACTATTTTTACAATTAAGAATTTGGAAGCTTTCTGAACTGGTAGGGCGGAGGTAGTTCGCTATTGCAAGGCGTCTTTCTTCTTTCAAGTCGTGCTTCTTATATAGAAAAAAATTGTAAATTGACAACTACAGAAAGTAAAGGTGAGAAAAACATAAAGCATTTAGGATTTGTAAAAAACATTTATTCACCAGTCAGGTACTATAAATAAATACCAAAATATTTTACATACAAGCAATCGACTTTAGAAGACATTCAAAGCTATTTATGAGAATATATTACAAACTTATCTACCTTATATCACCTGTCGTACCTATGTATTATATTATTCTACAACATTTATTCACCAAAATCACTCTCTGTCGTATGGAACCCAACCCATAGGTACAACAGATGAGAATGATCTTGGTGAATATATGTTGTATGTATAGAACCAATATGACATACATATGAGATAAGGTAGATAATTTTGAAATATATTCTCACAATAAATGGGCTTAACGCGTTCTGCAAAATTAATATATTTCCCAGCCATATTTGTCGATACCGAGATAAGAGTAGTCATGTCAATTTCTGTGGTGTGAATTTTTTTATTATTTAATTTTCTTGAAAATATATATTTTTATATCCCTTGAATACTTGAAAACTTACATGGACATACCATGTATGTCCATGTAAGGACATACTATGTATGTGGTATGTGAGTTAGCCCGTTTGTGCGTTGCCCGCAAAAAATATATTTTTTATATCAGGTATTATATACAAAATATAAGTATTGAAAAAAAGAAAGCAAAGGTTGATTGTTTTAAATATCATTAAATTTGAAGAGAATCAAGTCGAAATATTTTAGGAATGTGTTATTGATCATCAAAAAAAAAATATGAAATATTTGTATACGTAGTAATTTCACATCCAATATTTGTAGTTCTATACGTTCTACCACTTTCTCAAAAGGACACATTATTATGGGCCACTTCGTACAACTATGAAAATACATATGTTATACAGTGTGTCCACGTTAAGGATTTACCACCCTTGTAAAATCTTTATTTTTCCACCGATTCTGATGAAAAAAAATTATTAATTCGAAAGTAAATAAAACATTCAAATAAATAATATAATAAAATTCAAACAGTGATTTTTACGAAAACTATAGCCAGGATGATAGAGTTTTGATTTTATGATAGTTTTGGTTCAAATTTTATAGGAACATTTTGTTTCCCAAAATTAAAATGGCCATAACTTTTTGAAAAAAAAAAAAAATATTTTGCAACAAATCGAAAAAACGTCTCCTTATATTTGTTTCTAGATTATGAAAAAAAAAATATACTGCAAATATTCCACAGAGCGTTACTGAGAACTCAGGGAGTGCTCCAGTGTTTATGAAAAAATTTTTCGCAAACTTTGCTGACGGTTTTTTCACTATAAATCCTTTCTGTAAGAGGTGTATAGTCATCACCTAAAAAGTGAAGTGGGTCCCATGCGTCGTTTTCAAGATATGGCTAACTGAAATATCACGCACCGCCACTGCCAAGTAGTAATAGCTGACAACAAAATTAACATGGATATTAAAAATATTTGTAATATATCCGCTGCTCATAATCTTAATATAAATGCAAGACAAGCTTGTGTAATATTATTTGGGTTACAACACAAAAGAAATCTTGTAAAAACATCCTTTAAAATAAAAATTAATGACGACGAATTAATAATTGAAAATGAAGTAAAAAACTTAGGTTTGTGGTTGGACTCAGAGCTACGTTTTTCCAGACACATTAGTCACCATGAAAAACATCATTTGGTTTCCTTAAACAGCTGTACCCTCACAGACAAATTTTAAAGCCATAGCTTAAATTAAATATATGTATGTGAAGCGTTGATTATGTCAAAAATATCATATTGCGATACTATCTACGGTCCTGCTCTCTTTAAATCTGACAGCAATAAACTGCAGAGAATTCAGTATTCGTGCTACAGATATGCAAACGGTATTCGAAAATTTGAACCCATCAGCTATACGATTAAAGAATCAAAAAGATTAAAGTTGGACAAACTTCGTGATTTACACCTATAGTCTTTCATTCATAAAGTTATACTCACAAATAAGCCTTACTTACTCGTACATAGCAAATTACAAAGATTTAGAAATATTAATGATTTCAACACTCGGAACAGGCCTTTACTAGTTGTCCCTAGACATTCCACCACTATATTTAAACGTTCTTTCAGTTACAATGCATGTAAATTATATAATAATCTACCTGTGCACTTTTTTGACAGCTCTTTGAGGAATTTTTTAAAAAACGACTAAAACACTTTATTTAGAGCAGTATAAGCAAATCCAAACAATGACTTTTGTATTCTCTAAAATTATATATTAATAAATTAATAAAACTACCTTATATTAATATGCTTATATAATGTGTATGTGTATATGTACATATGTTTATAGGTATGCGGATGTGTATATATGTATGTATATGTTCATTATTTTGTGGTAAATAATTACATATACATTCTTTTTTGTAAGTATTTACATAACAAAATTATATGACTTTAGCGATACTTCGCCTTTCAATGTATTGTTATTATTTATATACTTACTCTGAATAAAGACGTAATACTGATACTAATAAAGACGTATTATTATTATTATTATTATTATTATATTAATATACTCTATAATAATATACTTTATTTATAAAATATAATAATTTGTCTTTATACTGATAGATTAAGAAAAATGCATTAATTACCAGATTCTAGCATCTGTTGGTTCTTCTATCTATGTATGTATGTATATTCTAATAAGTAACTGCTCTAAGGTTATTGCAACTGTCACCAAAAAGTGATACCTTACCTTATCAATTAGAATGTTTACTTACTACAACTGATAACGTATTACGAAAAGAAAACACATCATAATAGCGATAATTAAGGTAAGTGTACCTATACAGTAAACGTAAAACTAGAGAACACCATTTTCAACCAATACGATGAAGTCTAATATGCATATATATAAATAGAGATGTACATAACGCCATACACAATAAAATGTTATTTATTATACATACATACATATGTATGTACTATGTACTACGTTGCTACATTGGTTACTGTACTTCCCACCGCAATGTATGTAGGTAGTGTAGGTACCTACTCGACTGGTCTGACAAATTAATGTTAAGCCGAGCATTAGGCATTTATACACGATAATATGTAACGTAAGTCGATATTTCTGTATTTTTTTATGGCAATATGAAATGTTCATATCATAATCAGGCCATGGATTAGTTAGATTAAATGATACATGCTTGTGCAAATTAAGGCGTTGTATATTACGGTAGCATCGTTAAAAGAATGTACATATATTAGTGATAGCAGATTTATTTAAACAGCAAACAATTTGCATCCTACTACAAACAGCTGACGCGTTCTTTTTGCATTAACCAAGGAGCGTGAAACTTTTCACTTTGTGAATAAATAAGACAACATAATGTATTATATTTTATGAGATTATAAGTTATAACTATAATAATGATTTGCAAATGAGCAAAGAACATCAACATTACATGTTTAATATACTTTTTAACTTTATTAATTTAACTAATAAATAACTAATACCAAATACCTAAAAAACTCAAAAAAAATTGGCTGTTTTAAATTTAAATATGCGCCAAACACTATCAACTGTATTTATTCAACTGTATTTATCGACCGCTTTGACTTCTCAATTTTGTGTGAAAATGCTATTATGATTAGGCAACCATACATGCAAAACATTTTTTCACGCATTCCGTTCAATGTTCTAAAGCTTGCATTGCCTAAAAGTTTTTGAAATTCATTTTTTGAGATGTTTACCAAAGTCATGTTAAGGTGTTTTTAAACTACTTTTTACCAACTATCTTTTTCTTTTTTAAATATTCCTCAGGTCAATTATTTTATATGTTTTTTTCAGACAAGTGATTTCATCAATTTAACTAGACCCTAACAGGACCGTATTAATGAGAAGTAAATAGCAATGAGGGTTGGTTGAATTAAAAATTCGTTTTTGCAAAAAAAAAACAAAAACATGGGGTCCATATCATATTTTGAGGAGTGATTTCAAATGAAATTTTCAATACAAAATTTAAAAAATCTTGGTAACGACATGTAAATATATGTATTTTTTTCTACGATTATCAAATGAAGTATAAAAACTTATAAATTAAATATGTTACAAAATATCACAAACGAAATGTTGGTATGAAACAAAAATTGGATTCCTATATCTTTAACGTAACTCGCGTTTTTGAAAAAGTAACAAGAACAAAAACACTGTTTACTTGGTGGTTAAGAAAAACAGTATTTCGCAAATATTTTCGCAGAGCCATTTCAAAGATTTTCTGGTGAGGCAAACTTTTTTCGAAAGTTTACTTTTAACTTTTTTTTTACTATTATACCATTCTCTTTCGGTTTAATAATCACTCCCTAAAATATTACGTGGGTCGCATGTTTCCTAACGAAAATACAAGAATTTTCGTAATTCCACCCACCGTTACTGCTATTTACTTCCCCTTAATGCGGTTCTGTTAAGGTCCGAGAATTTCTCGACTCTACAGTTCACCAGTCAGAACGCAACGCAAAGCATTATAGAAAATATTATCGCAAATAAAAGCACGGCACTAAATAGTGTACTAATCTTTTCAATTTTTACTATTGACGATGACAAACATAAAAAACAGATAGGCCTACATCAAGCTAGCTGTAAATCAATATACACGGTGGTCACTTTCAAGGAGTACACTGTTGGGATCTTTTAAACTAAAAAAAGATGGAGTTGCTTGAATTACAAAAAAAGTTGCATATTTATATGCCTTTGAAAAATATGAAAAGAAAGTGACTATACATCGCATTGTTTCTTCGCAACTACCCCGAAAAAATTGATAATTGTGTTTTCGTATTTCTTCTATATCTTTTTTTTATTGTCGAGATAAATGTAATGAAATTTGGTACGATTATATAAACCGATATAGTAAAAACGTCAAAATAGTGCATAGATCATTCATGACAAGTACGACTTCTCAGCTAACAAGGATTTTTAGCTTGTACGTTTAATGAAACCTTATGACATTATGACTAAAGTATAACAAATCGTTGAAATCGTAATTTTATTCACTACCCAGTGACGAAAAATCTAATATGGCACCCATAATAAAATAGAAACTTGCCTATAAAAACATGAAGATCTGGTATGCCTGGAAAATTTATGAAACCTCATATGGATTCGGCATATCTGGTTATGTAATATCATACCAAATTTTATTACTAGGGTCCGGAAAGTGTGCTACAACGCAGAGTCGGATTCGTAATCCGTCATGTCATTGACGGAAGGACACATGAGAAACCAAAAAAGACAGGAATTAAAATGTGTTAACAATGTACATACATATCGCTTGTGTCGTTCAGAAACACTGACTGTCTTCATTGCTTGAGCGTACGTTGCCACAACCAGTAATCTTTCTGCATTTTTCTCATTAAATGTGAGCGATTGGGCCTGTACATATGAATGTAGAAGGGAAATGATGGTTCCACATCTACTGAAGTTAAAGGTGAAAATTAAAAATAGTTCACATAGTCAGAGGACACCACACCACGCATATTATTTTGCGTGTCTGTTGTTTCGTGCACTGTCAGCCACAAAAATGTATTGTGTATTTCTTTGATATTTCCCATGACACGTTGATATGTCTTTTGTAAATAATGGTTTACGCAATGTATGGCTACTAGACAATGGACAATCGGATACATATTTGGCAAAAAACGTCTAAAGTGAATATTGGCGACCGCGTTCTACGAAAGGCTACATGCGCAAACATTATGCCTAAAACAAACCAAAATCTTTTCTAACAGTACCAGCAATATTTTGTTGATGGATATTCGAATCTAAATGACTTTCACACTGTTGGTGTCTACAAAATATATATCGACGTTTGAAAGTTAGTTATCGACGTTTGAAACGACGAGTTAGTCACTCACGACACATAAATTTATTTTGTACTCGGCGATCTACCGTCCACCCGCTCTCATCGAGTTAACGTAAATCACTACGGAATCGGCGCACTCGACGTGGCTAAAATATATTAAAGTATCCCGACTACCCGCACGGGGTGGGACACTAGAGTCACAGTAAGCGTTACTAGGCACGGTCAGTGGTGTACGTCCGCATGGGCAAGAAATACACGCGTATATAATTTATAAGCTGCTTAAAAAATACGGTTTATACTTTAATTATCATAGAGTTGTATAGTTTCTGGAGTGGGTACTGGAACCTGAAACTGGCGTAAAAACAAAAAACTGAACGTTTTCCATGAAACGAAAACGAACTACTATACTTTTCTCGACGCGCGTTTCACTAACTAGGCATCTTCAGAAGATTAAAACTAAATTCTAACCTACACACTTGCTCTATTTTGTTTATCAGGGTGAACAGTGGACTGTATCCTTGTCCTTATCCATACTATTGTTACACTTAATGATTTCTAAACTTTCAAAAGCATCCAAGTGTCTACTGTTTGTTACATTTGTAATTGATTTTAAATTATTTCTGTCTATCCTATGGTTGTTGTCAAAAAACATTTCTGCCATATTTTAAATGAGCCATGTGTTCTTTAAATCTAGTCAAAATAGATCATTTTGTTTGCCCAATATACTTTTGATCGCAATCTTTACAACTCATTTCGTATATTCCTGACTTTTCATTATTGTCGATTTTATCTTTGGAGTTGCCCAAAAGTGTCTTTAGTTTATATTTAGAATTATAAACCAAATTTGTTTTTTGAGTTGTATAGTGCCGACCCTGCATTATGGCACACTTTCCCAACCCTATCCATTACATTTACCTCAGTAATAAAAACGATATAGAAGAAACAGGAAAACACAAGTCTTAAGTTGTTTCAGGATATTTCAGAAACGATGCAATGTATCATATCTTTCTTTTCATATTTTTCAATGGCATAAAAATGTGCAGCTTTTTTGTAAATTACCCTGTGTTTCTTTTGCTTTAAATGATCACAATGGTGTACACTTTAAAGGTGGCCACCGTGTAATGGACCAGTTTTGATCAAACGATCGTATACACAAAATTAACAATACCTGACGTCAGAGATATCTGGGAGGTGTCCGAACTCTTCCTTGAGTGTCCAGACGCAGACGCCCCACTTAACGAGTTCAACGACTTGGCGTCGGACTCGTATAAGCGGTTTGCCTCCTCCAGTTTGGCGAGTAGCTCCAGCTCCGGCCCTGATGCGTTGTTATTGTTTAGCGGAGGACTCTCGAGCCTCATGGCTGTGGGCGGCATTGCCGAGTAGTAGCCCCCATCGGACTCTACCACGAGACAGCTCAAGGAACTACCACTGAAACAAACAGAGAACTAGTCATTTCGTGAACAATGAAAAGAATGTTACTGTGGCCTATAGCCGCAAAAGACAGTCTTGTTATTATTTATCGTTATATTCTTATTATAAAACTTATAACACTGTTTTGCATGAAAATCCTCCTAGCCATTTATTATATAATATACATATTGCACCATCTCAGTAGTAAAAAATGCGACTGACAGCCGTCGTCCAAATGTAGATGGTGTTAAGTGATAATCGTCGTCAACGCAAGGGAGCGCTTCGAACAGACAGAAGTTAGTCACGTAACAGATGGTTCTCTTTGTAATAAGAGATGGCGATAGTTACGAAAAATATTTCTGTGATGCTCGTTCATATCTCTATCATTTTCTCTTTCTAGATCTAAAGATTCAATCATAATTCAAAAATATTTTTTTTAATTTTCGTCTATTAATGCTTAAACTATTGTGCTTACCTTGGCCATTAGTCATTATATACTCATTATATTTAACCAATATTAACAATAATAACTACTTTTATTTAAAATTTACATTATATTTTTAATTAATAAAAAATATTACACCAATCAAAATTTAAGCACTTAGCATTCAATATTTTTTGTAACTCATGCAGATAAATAAATAAGAGGTTATGACTTGTTGAAAGCAGATAGGTTCCTAAAAAAATACCTAAATGTATTATTCAGGTGGGGTGTTCCTGTGGGTTTTAAAGATTGTTTGAATAGGAATTTCGGTGAACACTTGAGTAAAAATATAATCACTTTACCGCAGTATCCATTCTCTATTACATATGTATTTGTTTCAAAACATTTTTACTTCGGAGCAACACAAAACCTGATTTTTGTAGAATACTTTGCTTCGGCCAAAAACAGAAAGCATGTATGTGCCCGAGTGGCCGAAGATAGCTCAAAACAACAAAAGGAGTGCAAGTATACCATTCGTAGGAACTGGTAATACTTGCCATTAATTTCTGTCCATGAGGAATTACGTATAGAATTACAAAGTCAGGTACGGCTTAATAAAGCTAAATATTTACGGGCTCCTGATCCAATTTGCATAGGTATCAAGAGAGCACTCTGTGCTACGGCTACCCCCTCGACTAACTTTTTGAACTAATAAAAGATATTCAGCAGCAGTTTCCCGCAATAAGTAAATAGATAGAGTGTCCCTTAAAGAATATATCTAATGCACTTTTTTCAGTTAAATAAATAAAGGATGTTATACCTAAAGCATAAATTAGGCATGTAAATAAGAAATATAACCTAACCTAACCTAATCCAACCAATCAAAACATGACAAAAACTAATGAATGAAACTTAAACCAAACAAAATATAAAAACTTACTCTTAATCAAATGAACACGATTATATAGATATCGAAAAAAAACATCATCAACTCTGGCTATGAACGAGAGAGATGGAAATAGCGGTCATGTCTAAGCTTTTCGGTTATGTCAAACTTTTGACAGGTGACTGTCACAATTTGTAAAATAAACAATGGTTGTCATATGATGTGACAGTCTTGACAAGTAAATAAGGTTATAAATTCGATCAAGAATAGAAATACGTCTTTTTTTTCTCGGCCAACTTTGATGACGTTTTTTTTGGATGTCTCCATATTACTTACATGTTTATAAGAAATAACCAAAGTAACTGATATACATAATAAGATATTATATTGTGACAGTTGTAAAAGTGACATTTAAAGAGAAATTCGTAACAATATTATTATTTTCTGCTAAATTACAAATTAGTAATTAGGTTTCTTATCTAGATTTCCGCGGAACACTGTCGTAGAACATTCCTTTTAATTCCTTATTGTATTGTCAATCGTATGTATTAAACAGAAAAAACAGTATAGAATTATTTATTTCCACTTCGTTTATGTAACACAGAATAATCCTTGCGTTTTCAAATACAGAAATTAAATTTTTAAACACACCGTTGACCTTGGCATAAAAAATCAATAATTAAAGTTCAAAGTCCAACAATCCGCAAAAAACTAAAACACGAATAAAAATATCAATGTTTTTTCGTTTTGATTTTGAATGACCTTGAAATGAACCCTAGTTAACCTTTAGGGATTAAGTAAACACCGAATTTGGATTCAGCGACCCCAAAAACATATACATCTACTTTCTCGGATTTATATAATCGTTTTATCTTCGCTTGACCTTGACATGACCTTGATTTTCGCCTTTGTCATATTTCAAGGTCATTCTCGAGAGAATTTCAGGATCGAGTGAGAAAATGTCTTCATAAATATCAATGTTGTAAAATAATAGTATTAAACAACTCATACGATATAACACACTCAAGCATGACTTGCAGGTGCTGCAATATTTCAGTCCTTTGCAACTTCGTATCTCAAAAAGTATTGATTTTCAGGCGTTCTGTCCATGAGGACTTTTGATCAGGATGTCATGAAGTACAACATACCAAATTTTCAGTCCATTTGACTGTACTCCCTCACCCACTTGTTTTGTGCGGGGTCCTTTTAGTAATCAGTAAGTGGACAAATCTCAAACCATAATATGAATTTATTTTTATTTGGCTGATTTTTATTTGCCATGGGAGGGGACGGGCAAGGGGGGGCTGTATTGTAAAGTGAATTAAGGAAGATATTCATGTGATGTGTCGTTTTGTAGGTATTGGAAGAATTCAAATATCTCATTAATCAGCCTCTAGTACCCGAATGAGGACATTCAGGTAGTATTTGAGGTGGAACCTCAAAGGTTAAGTATGTTGAAAAAAATTGAATTGGTCAGGGAAGTCAAAAAGACAAATTGATTCACACCAAGAAACCTAAAGAAAATGAATGAATAGTGGGTGACTTGGTCCAACAGGACAAATATTTTGTTAACGAGGGAAAAGAAGAAAAATAGATGGAGGTCAAGGAGGCCAAAGGAGACAAGTATATCAACGAGAATAAAGGATAACGGGTTTAAAAAGACAAAAGGCGGTCAAAGTTAAGGAGGCCATAAAGATAAATAGATTCACATCAAGAAGTACAATGAGGATAAAGTATTGAATGAGAAGAAGCTGACTTTGTCCGACAGGACAAGTTAATGAGGGAAATGAGGGCAAATGGAAGTAAAGCGGATGAATGAGAACGACGACCATGTAGATAAACAAGGGGGGCAATGAGGTTAAAGAGGACAAAAGGAGGACAGAAAGTTTAAAGGGAAGACAAAATGATTACAAAAGAAGGACAAATGGAGGACAAACAGAGGACAAAAGGAGGTTAAGGAAGACACATACACGGTGGAGACTTTAACTGGAATATATTCGCTAGCGGGGTGGTGAATGATTTTTCAAAAAAATTCCCGAGACACGTCAACTTTTAAATGTATTTACCTACATTTTGCAAGTAATATGAAAAATATAGCCCTTCAGGGGTGGCTGAAACCACCCTCGACATGATTTTTTCAAATGCAACCCTATCGCTTGTGACCCCTCATTGTAAAGCTGGTGGAAAGAGGAATCCAACGCACTGATCAAATTTTCATTTTTAGTATGTTTGTAGGGTTGCATACAATTAAAACAATTTAAAAATTAAATTTATTTTCAACGTAACAGTTGTTCAAAATGTGCACCATTCACTTGTTGGCAGCATCCCAGTCTGTGGTAGGTTTCGTCCCTTACATTATGCAACATTTGCGGTGTTATTTTTCCGATTTCCTCTCTTATCCTTTCCTGCAGATCTGCTATGTTGTTGGGTTTCTGAATGTAAACCCTACTTTTAAGATGTCCGCACAAAAAGAAATCCAGTGGTGTAAGATCTGGAGATCTTGCTGGCCACTCAATATTACCTCGCCTCCCAATCCACCTACCGGGAAAAATTATGTCCAGATACTGACGAACAATGGCAGCATAGTGTGGTGGGGCCATCTTGCTGAAACCATAACCTCTCGTCGGTCAAGTTAGGGTTTAAGGGGTTTGGAAAATAAATGACATAGCACTGGCATTAGTTCGTGCTGGAGTAAACGCAAGTATCTTGCTCCATTAAGAGTGTCATCAAAGAAAAATGGTCCTACAATTCTATCTTGTATTATTCCGGCCCACACATTAGTTTTCTGTGGGCGCTGAGTATGAAGTTCCCTCATCCAATGGGGTTCTCTTCAGCCCAGTAACGACAATTTTGGCGATTACGTGCCCATTTAATGTAAAAGTAGCCTCGTCAGAGAAAACTATCCACTCTAAAGATAATTGGTTTTGAACAATACAAGTCATCAATAAATCGCAAAATTCCACTCGTCGATCTGGATCATCTTCAAGTAGCTCTTGAACAGCTTGCATTTTATATGGGCGTTTTTTCTCATATTTAAGTATTTTTAAAACTGTTTTGTGATTAAGATTAGATTGTGATTAGAGCAAGCAACAAATTCAACTTCGTGTCGTCATCAACAACAGCCTGCCTCTTACTCGGTACTTTCCTGACATGACCCATCTCTCGATATTGTGCCTCAGTTTTACTAATGGTACCTTGATTTAGTGGTGGCAAGTCAAGATGCGTTTCTCGAAACAAGCGAACAACTTCACATTGAGTTCGCGCCCTATCACCATATCCAATCATCATCAAAATTTCGATTTTTAGTGATTCAGTTAAATAAGACATTTTCACCAATTTGAAATAACACTTCGTTTCAAACTCTGAATACAGCATACAAACTAAATTACTCTTTGCGGCCGTGTAAAAACATTAGCAAAAAAATAACAAATATCAGTTGTGGCAAAAAATTGCTTGGAATTTTTTGTGGGGACATATGAAAAGTAAGGTTTACATTCCAAAACTAAACAACACACATTTTGAGTACGAAATTGTTGCGTTAAAAATAAATTAAACTATAAAATTACGTTTTAATTGTATGCATCCCTACAAACATACTAAAAATTAAAATTTGATCAGTGCGTCCTCTTTCCACCAGCTTTACAATGAGGGGTCACAAGCCATAGGGTTGCATTTGAAAAAAATCATGTCGAGGGTGGTTTCAGCCACCCCTGAAGGGCTATATTTTTCACATTACTTGCAAAATGTAGGTAAATACATTTAAAAGTTGACGTGTCTCGGGAATTTTTTGAAAAATCATTCACCACCCCGCTAGCGAATATATTCCAGTTAAAGTCTCCACCGTGTATATTAAGGTGGACAATGGGGTTAACGAGCACAAAAGGAGTTTAGGTGCGAAAAAGGGGGTTAAGAAGGACAAGATCAAAGTATGTCAAAGACAGTAAGGTGAACAAATAGCGAAGAGAGGACAAGGGCGAAGGGAGGACAAGTAGAACAAATGAAGATAGAGGACGACAAGCAGAACAAAACGTGGTTTTGGAGAATAATATGTGATTAAGGGGGACAAGGACAGCAAAAGGAGGAGGAAGAGAATATAAGGAGGTTAAGGGGTTAATGAGGGTAGGAAGATCGAAATGGTTAAGACCATAAAAGGATGCCAAGTTAAAGTAGTAGGTTAAGGTGGATAATTATCTTAGGAATGACAAGGAGGCCAACTAGTCAAGGAGTTAATAAATGTAAAATAAATCAAGAGGGTCAGATGTGTCAAAAACGGCTATGGTGGAAATTCTAGAAAAGTAAACGAAGTCGAAGAGGTCAAAAAACTCCTCTTTTACATAAGTTTAAACAACTAAAGAGGTCGAATAATATTAAAAAGTCAGAGGTCAAGGAAGTATGATATTAAAAAGCAATTTTAAAAATATTAGATGTCAAAAAGGCCAGAAGAAAAAGAAAAAAGATTAAAGATGAAAACGGTCAGGAGGTAAAACACATCAAAAAAGGAAAAAGGCCAAAGAGAGAGACAGGATCACAAGGGTCAGAGATGAAATAGGTACGTCAGAAAAGAAAAAAAAGCCAACGTTTTTAAAATTATCAAAACTTTCAAAAATTCCAGAGGTCAAAAAGGCCAAAGATTACATTTTTATTAATCTACCACTCTGCAATATTTTTAAATTGTATTCTTTATTACTTCCACATCGACGTGGTATATGTAATAATAACACACTTTATTAAGATTAAGATTATAACCTAATGTTTTTAGCGAGTTACTCTAATTAAAAGTGGAAAAATTGGATGTGGAAGTAGTTATTCCCTACGCAGCGGTTTTTTATGATGGCGTCTCGGATGGCGTGGTTCAACTTTCGTTACTTTTCCACCTAACTTCCAAAGTTGTTACATCAATGTGGAAAGTAAATAAGTCCATATTTCATCGCTCCGTGTTATAAATAGATTGTGTATTAGGATTATTAATTCAAGATCGCCTGATTTATTACCACAAAAACAAGATAGGTAGGTACATATGCCCAGAATAATCAAACTAATGTTTCTAAATACTTTTAATGCATTAATGCATATCCTATTTCTTCAACAGGAATTAATTGCAACAATGGGTAATTGTTTTCACGTTCTTGCCGTAAAGTAATGATGCTACAAGTTAAAAATGCCACAGGAAAAGGTGCCAACCGTCAAATTTAAATTTCCACTATTAGTCTGGCCGTTTGAAAACAAATGTTAGATACATTGTGTAACATAATGTGATAATAATATACTTATATTGGTAACTACTTAAAACATTAAGTATTCTATGGTTGGCATTTTTGTACATATAAATACACTCAACATCCACATATCCGAACTCCAAATTTCCGAACTCACGATATTTCCGAACTTTTTCTCACGATATTTCCGAACATGTACTTCCACACAACCGAACTTGTCGCTGATTGGTTGACGACAAAAAACCGCGAAATTTGAAATGAGAAAAAAATGTAAACACAATAATGCGATTGTTATCAAACATTTCGATTGTCACAGAATTCAGCAAAGAGGAAATCGCCCTCCCTCAGCAGCACACCTGAGACAGGTTCTACAAGAGTTCTTTGTACAAACCAGTGGAAAACACTTATTTCAAATGGCGTAGGTACCTATCATAAGTACCGGTGCACTTTTTTTGTGTCAATCCGTCCAATCAATTTTCGTCTTTTTTCAACTTCAGACGAGTAAATTTCTTTTTTCCCAAGAATTTCTGCCACTGACGATTTACAAATATTGTACATCTTACATAGATCAACATTTTTAACACCATTTTTTGCGTGATTTATCAGATCCAGCTTTTGCTCCAAGGTTAGCCTCTTAGCAGGCTCTTTTCTCTGCAAATAAACAGTACAATAATGCTTGTTTTGTATCACGGTGTTCTTAAAAATACATATTTTCTCATTATTTTTCATTTCAGTTTTAAATTATTATAGGTTACGCCAACAAAATGTTCAATAAAACAAACCTTTACTTTGTATTACAAAATAATTACCTGCATCACTCTTTCCTTTTCACCTGACATTTTTTATTTGTATTATATTTGCATAAAAACCTCGAAAAACAAAGAAAAGTACTAGAATGAGCCAGAAAAACCCTTTGCGCATGCGCCATCAGTTCGGTTATCCCGAGGTGCGAGAGTTCGGAAATGTGGAAATTTGCGGAACGGAAAAGTTCGGATATGTGGATGTTGAGTGTAAGACGGGCGAGTGCGCCGAGCCATCTTTCTTGATCTGAAGACAAGTATGTGATAAGAGGTTATAATAAAATTATTAATAAGATATTGAGTTGTATAAATACACCCACGTAACAATACATGGTGTCAGGTGTGGTGTTAGAACACACGCTCCCTTTCGGGAACCAGAATTATATTTTAAACATAAAAATTTGTGGGAAAAAGGATAAATAGTAGAAAAGTGTAAAGAGCCGTGATCATATGTAGTCAAAAATAATTATAATAAATTATATAGGAGAAATAGATAACAAATAATTGTAAAGAAAGAAAAGTCACCGGAATTTAGTTATGTTAATAATAATAGGGAACCTTATTATTTACGTAGTACTACTAATCCTAAAACGCATTGTATATAATGCATATAAGTTATTTAGTTTATAAGTTCATTGTATATAGGATATTTTTAAATTTTATATAAATAAACAGGGTAAGTTGAAGTTGTTTTTATTTTTTTTTTTAAATAGGTATATATTTTAATATATATTCACCACTAATAAGACGGGATGTAACATGATGTGAAAATAATATACTTATGTTGGTAACTACTCAAAACATTAAGTATTCTAAGATTGGCATTTTTGTACATATAAATAAGGCGGACGAGTGCGCCGAGCCCACTTTCTTGATCTGAAGACAAGTGTGTAATAAGATTTTAATAAAATTATTAATAAGATATTGAGTTTTATAAATACACCCACGTGACAGTACACATTGGATGTGCATTTTGAGGTAAAAGCAATTTCTTTTTTTATGTACAATCCGAGCGATATAAAGAGCCCTTTTGTACCTTTTCAGTCACCGCGGCACGAGGGGCGGTTCGCTGACGCAAAAACGTACGAGGATTGTGAAATATTTGAAATCCATTGAAATATTTCAACTTCAACATGATTTCACACGACTTCAGATATGTAACTTCAACTGACATGGAGTTGTTAGGGAGTGTAAGAGAGTATAGTAGGTAATGATAAAATATTATTAAGTACATAGATTTCCGTGTAGCCTTTTGAAATCGAACCACCCTCTTATTTTGGAAGTGGTTGACCCATTTTATAATCTAGAACTCCAAAAGTTGTCTTTAACTATACAGATAATTTTAAAAATCAGTCAATTTGGCGGCTTTTTCTGATTGGCCATTGGGTGTGGAAAACTGGGTTTGACTATTTTTTTTTTCTTTCAAGAAAATGAATACCGTTTTCGATTCAGTCATGTCTCAGTTACTTCTACATATAATTTTATTTCGATACTTTATAGAGGGTATTTAGCACAAATAAATAATAATTTTTCAAACAATGGTATTTTTGTTTGGTTAAATATGAAATGGTATTTCATATTTGAATTGAATTTGAGTTGAATTGAATTTTTTAATAAACAGAAAAGGCCGCTAAACTGACCAGATTTTAAAATTATTTATGTAGTTAAAGAAAACTTTTGCAGTAGTACGTTATCATTTTTTTTTTTAATTCCATAAATCCCCTCTCTAAATAGGTAAATCCGCTGCTAAATCCCTTCCATTTCAAAGGGCACGCACCTGGGTACGCACTGTGTGCAGTATTTTAACAACGCATGCACGTTGGAAATTCCCCTGCACTGCCTAAATGTTTTGTGTAGTTATAATAATATTAAAGGGGGTGTGAAGCAAAAAAAACAACATGTACTGAAAATGTACAGAAAAAAAATCTATAAGAATAACAGTGAAAATCCCACTGTTCTATTGCATTTATTAACGGAGATACACCGCTCCAACGATGCCGTGTCTTAGCGCGTGACGTCAGCGGAGCTTGACTGGCTGCTAGAAATTGTTAAACCTAGACAAACACCAATATATACATTACCTACACATCTACCACGCCGCTCTTTTATTGGCAGGTTTGGTATTATACTTATACAAGACTTTAGCGAACTCTGCATCATACTGTTAGGGTTAATGTCGATTAAACTGAGATTATGGTACCTAATTAAACGCCGGTGTTCGATTATACTAAACATCTCCCAGTTATAATATTCACGGATAATATTTTTTCGCCGCTTCCTATTATATACCTAAGTATATAATAGGAAGCTGTTGAAAAAAATTTTAATATTTTTCTATTGTAAAAATAGCTCACCAGAGTTTAACAGTTAGTACACATTCTTGTCATTAATAGGTGTAGCTATTATTAATTTTAAATGTCACACAGTTGTCCAGATTTTTTAAAATTAAAAATAGGTACAGGAAAATTAGAACCTTCTGCGTAAAAACAAATTCACGGTTGAACACTTTTAACTACTTAACAATGAACCACTTTTTTGCACTCAATGCGCATTCACTTTTACGGAGATGACAATGGATAACTCCTTTTCTAATACCATTATTTCTAATCTTTTTATGACCAAATATGAATCTGAAACCAAAGGAAAAAATCGAGTATTTCCTCAGGATTTTTCACAAATTCACATTTTTTTACATAGAAGGCTAATTTAAATAATTTTGTTTCAAAATTAAGTGATCGTTTCCCCAACTATAAGGTTTACGAATGAAGTTGAGAAAAATGAATAATTACCATTTTTAGATTAGTTGTTAGAAATTCTGAAAATAAGTTAGAATTTGACCTATACAAAAAAGTACCGCTCCTGACGTAAGTACACATATATTCAGTGATTCACTTTATTATTTTCAATATAATGGTGGGTTCATGCAGAAATTGTTAGTAATAAGAATAAGAATAGTAATAAGAATAAAAGTTAAACCTTCGTTTTATAATGACCCAGTTCATGCAGTAAATATAATTTTTAGTAATAATTTTAAAAATAAGGATTTACTGCATGAACTGGGTCATTATAAAACGAAGGTTTAACTTTTATTCTTATTACTATTCTTATTCTTATTACTAAAAATATCTGCATGAACCCACCTTAACTTAGCAAGTTTCCATTTTTTAATACGTCATTTATTAAACCTAGGTTCAAGGCCAAAAGCCATTTTACAATTTTAACCTAAGTAAATATCTGTTCAAATGTTCCTAATCAAATCACATGTAGATATTACACGTACCGACGTACCTATAACAATAATATTCTCGCCCCGTACGTCTGCAACGGGCGCCCTCTGACTAGACGAAGTCTCCGTGACGTCACTGTATCTCACGAACGGTTCATCGTAGAGCAACGAGGTTAGAATTTTTATTCTTAGATTACTAGATTAATATTAAACTTTTTTCATTTGTATTAAGTTTTTGTTTTATATCCATAAAACATAATAGTATTCCATATTTGGTTACTTTCCTCTACATATACCTTTACAATATAGTGGTTATATCGATACATCGACTTTCGATACAGATGTTTCATTTGTCGCTTAAATTTGACGTTAAACGCTGTAATTTTTCGCTACAATTCTTAAAGTGGCGGAAAATTCAAAATCGTACCACGTGACCTCATTTGTCGCTGAAAACGAGCGACTAGCGACTGCATGAAAAAGCACCTTAATGCGGAAGGCGGTAGTGATTTAAACTACCGTGTCTGTGGCGGTGCCGAAATACTATTAACGCGTTACGTAACTCCCCCCCCCCTTCTCGAATGTGACAGAGACACTCAGCAGAGCAGCCACAAGCCACAAGTGAAGCTGAAGTTCATGCATGATGCACACATGTAAATAATGCATTTCCAGTCAGTCTATCTTGTTCAAGTTCATGCATTTAATCATTGCACTCAACTAGTTAACATAAACAAACATTATCTAGGAAACGGATTGGCATAGAAAAAAATGTTAAATATAAAAGTTAGTCGTCATAAATTGTTTTTAGTAACACCGGAATATTAATTCAATTAGTTTTCAACTAATTGATTAGGTCGGAAAAATCAATATTAATTCAAATCAATAGGTCAAAATTAATATTACCCTTAACAAATAATTGTTTCTAAGAGATTTATCTCATACTAGCCACCCGCCCCGGCTTCGCCCGGTTTACGACATCACATTAGAAACCTCTAAAATTATCAGTGTTTCTCTACTATATTATGCATGTATTATACATATAAACCTTCCTCTTGAATCATTCTATCTATTAAAAAAAAACCGCATCAAAATCCGTTGCGTAGTTTTAAAGATCTAAGGCATACATAGGTAGTAGATGATAGATAGGGATAGAGAGCGGGAAGCGACTTTGTTTTATATGGAGACATCCAAAAAAAACGTCATCAACTCTGGCTATGAACGAGAGAGATAGAAATAGCAGTCATGTCTAAGCTTTTCGGTTATGTCAAACTTTTGACAAGTGACTGTCACAATTTGTAAAATAAACAATAACTGTCATATGATGTGACAGTTTTGACAAGTAAATAAGGTTATAAATTCGAATAAGAATAGAAATACGTCCTTTTTTTCTTGGCCAACTTTGATGACGTTTTTTTTGGATGTCTATACTATGTTATGATGAATATGACACTTTCATGGAATGAATTTTGTTTTTGACAAAAAGTTTGCGTATTTTTAACCTAACTCGTTATGTTACATACGGTCCCTGTCAAATTGACATTTTTTAAAAATAAAATTTAATAAATGGTTTTATTTGAATGTTTTTTGAAAAATATTTTATACGTGAAAATTTTATCACAATCAGAAAAATACGTAGCAAAAATAGTATAATCTTTTCATTTTTTTCCAATTTCCTGAAAACAGTAAAATATATATACATACATATATAAGCCAGAATTATTAATTATTATTTATAATTATATTATTAAATATATTTTTTTAGCCAGAATCTTTCGAAAACTACATTGGAACGATTTTGAATAAAATTGTGAACTCAAAAAAAGATTTTGAACTTGTAGTTTTAAAAACACTGTCAACTCTGTCAATCCAAACTTTATTATATTACATTAATAGAAATATAATAGTCGATTTATCACTAATTAGTTTCTTGTGATTAATATAGACATACAAAAAAAACGTCATCAACTCTGGCTATGAACGAGAGAGATGGAAATAGCGGTCATATCTAAGCTTTTTGGTTATGTCAAACTTTTGACAAGTGACTGTCACAATTTGTAAAATAAACAATGGCTGGCATATGATGTGACAGTCTTGACAAGTAAATAAGGTTAAAAATTCGATCAAGAATAGAAATACGTCTTTTTTTTCTCGGCCAACTTTGATGACTTTTTTTTTGGATGCCTCCATATGTCAATTAACTGTAAATAACTAATCATAATAATTAATACTTATCATTCTCTGATTAATTATGTACTAATTATGAATAGTTATTAATTGCTTTCAAAAAGAAACAAAGACGCATGTCAATTAATTAAACCAAGACTAGAAAAATTAAAGTTTGGAGTAATAGCGCACAGTGGGGCCAAATCCTCACATTTCTAGCCAAAAACAAAAAAATCTCTTCTGCCCTCTTGAAGTGTGTATTCTACAAGTGATTTTAAAGGTGATCTTTCATATACACTATTTAGATTAGACCCCTCCCTGCAAATCTTGGGTGTTTTGCTTGATGTACAAGTATGTCACCTGTAAAAATACATGAATTTTGTCCGCTTAAATTGGTGATTGGCCCCACTGTGTGGCGCCTTGAATTTGTGACCGAAAAATCACCTGCTTTTAAAATTTTAAGTTGTAATTTAAGTTGTAAATCTTCTTGTTCAAAATTAAATTCAGTTTTCGGGGAAAATGGATATTATATTAGTCTAAGATCCGAATTAGAAACGACCTTCTGTTCTGACCATCTGTTATCTGTTTAATGGATGAAAAGTATTTTTTTATCAAATTTAATCATAATTTATATCAAATTTAAAATATTAGAAAATATATCTCGGGTGGGTTGGCTAAAAAATTCCTGGCCAGACTATGATTAATTAAAAATTGAAAAATGACTTTTTATTAAATATTGCACTCGTGAGTTTAACGAAAAAACTTAATACCAACCGAAAGTATGAAGCCTATAGAATATACAAACGTTGGGTCGTCTATTTTTTTCCTGGCGTAACTACTGAGTTGACAGGTATAAACAGGTAAATCGATACTAGTTATTTTCACCTATTTGTTTAATAAATAAATCTTATATCAACATAAGCGCTATTTAATTGCGAACACGGTGATGTAGGGTTGTCTGTAAAAAAATCTGGCCTGAATGACGGTTGTCGAGTTTTGAAAGGTGAAAATTTTATGCGAGAGGAAACTTGTGACAAAGAGGTCCGAGATAACTATCCCGTGCGATAGAAGAGGACGCAACATTGCAGCTGCGCGCGACGTGACCGCCAGATAAAAGAGAGTGCGCATGCCATTTGTTCATGCAACAGTGAAAGATTGCTATACATTAGTAAATACTGAGTATTATTTTGGAGTGGTTAATAACCTAAAATATTGAGAACACGTGTTACTACATATTTTTTATGTATATCTGGTAGGTATGAGAATAGGTCGTAAAGTATATTTCATACCGCTAGGTGGATTAGGGTGTCCCTATCCAGAATATTTTTATAGACAACCCTACATCACCGCGTTCGCAATTAAATAGCGCTTATTTTGATATAAGATTTATTTATTAAACAAATAGGTGGAAATAGCTAGTATCGATTTACCTGTTTATACCTGCCAACCCAGTAGTTATGCCAGAAAAAAAAATAGACAACCCAACATTTGTTATTATATAGGCTTCATATTTTCGGTTGGTATTACATTGTTTCGTTAATCTCATGAGTGCAATATTTCATAAAAAGTCATTTTTCAATTTTTAATTAATCACAGTCTGGCAAGGATTGTGATCAAATTTTGTATAGTGGTTTAAAATGTGATTCTGAATAGCTGTCCTATTATTAACTTCTTTCGAAAAAAGTTAAAATAACGCAATTTTTTTAATCATGTTTAAAAAAAAGTCAAAGTTGACGGGTATCGAATGTCATGTGACTAGTTTTTTCATGAATATTTGGTTAAAAAACGAAAAACCTTTGTTATAGCAAAATTCACGGCATGCACAAGACTAAAAGTTGGTGCGATAACGCAAACTTTTTGGAAAGCATGGTATAATGATAACATCGAATTCTAATATCCATCACAGCTATTACCCGAGTTACTACTAAAAATAACAACGGTAATTTAGTTTTTGCTAGAACCCAGAACACCTATTAATACTAAAATGCCAATCAAATTGAACAAAACGCTAGATTAGGGTAGGGCACGGAGAACTGACAAGAGCTTTTACCAGATTAGATTACGGATTTTGTACCAAAATATATACGCACATCTTTCAACAATTTTACATAATTGAATTAACTGCTATTATACAGACAATGGGTTCAATTCATTCCAATAGTCTTATAAGAACACTTGGTCAATTAGCCAAACTCATAATATTTAAAATTATTTGATTGCTTATGATTTTTTTATTTTTTATTTATTTATTTATTTTTATTTATTTGCAATTCATGTCAAGACACCAAAAAGTGTTTACACACGTCAAAAAAAAAAAAAGAGTAACTATTACAAACATGCAGATTTAAACATATAAATTGTATAAATAAAATGAAATACAAATAAAATAACGATAAAAGGTGAGCGAAAAAGTAATAAATAAAAATACAAGTAGGATAAAATGGTCTAAATAAAAAAGAAAGCTAAAATATATTAGATCCTAATTTGACTAAAATCACTTGCTAAAAACTGGTTTAAATTATAAAAGGCATTTTTTAATAGATAAGTTTTTATAACTTGTTTGAACTTGACCTCGTTCAAATATCTCACATGAGGAGGGAGAGCATTAAAGAGATGCACTCCCCAGTACGAAGTACCGTTTCTTGTTTTTGTTAATCTGCAGAAATTCGTGTCTAAATCTTCATTTTGTCTAGTATTATAACTGTGTAATTGATTTCTAATCACAAATGAGTCTAAATTTTCTTTGACATAAAGAAGACAATGCAGTACGTAAATGCATGGAACAGTAAGAATATTCAAGTTGGTAAATTGATCTTTACAGTTCTCTCTGTAATTTAATTTTGCCATGATTCTTATAGCTTTTCGTTGTAGGGAGAACACATATGCACTAGAGGCAGCATGCCCCCATACAAGAATAGCGTAAGAAATACTCGAATCAATAAAGCTGTGATAGACTATTTTCAGTGTATGTAACGATACTTTATCAACCAAATTACGTAGAAGATATATATATTTTGATATCTTATTACCAACAGCAGTTGTATGTTGATCCCAGGATAATTTAGGGTCAAGTAGGACCCCCAGAAATTTTATACACTGCGGATTATCATTATTATGAGTATTTCTAAGGCTAAATATCATTTTCTCAGTTTTGGACGTATTAAGATTAAGTTTATTGCTATTAAACCATTCCTGGGCTTTCGATTGTGTTTGAGAAACGTTTCTTAATAATTCATCTAAAGTTGAATATGAAGCAGTTAAGCTAGTATCATCAGCAAATAATACGCTGAGCACCTCATTATTTAAGGAATTAGTAAAGTCGTTAATGTATATTAAAAAAAGAGTCGGTCCTAGAGCGGATCCCTGTGGGACTCCGTGTTTTACTTCTTTCGTGTCGGAACAAATATTGTTATAATTAACAAGCTGTTGACGGTTGTTTAGATAAGAAGTAATCAAGTGTATGCTTTCAGTTGAGAATTGATAGTAGTATAATTTTTGACAGAGAATATAGTGTGACACACAGTCAAAAGCATTAGTGAGGTCCAAAAATTGAGAACATTATGTATCTGCCTTGTTCGAAACCCTTGTTTATAAATGACGTTAATTTATCTATTGCTAATGTTGTTGATCGCCCATTTCGGAAGCCATATTGATCTGGATTAAATCAATTATTGGCATCCATGTGTAAGGTAATTTGTATTTTAAGCAAACTTTCATAAACTTTTCCGATATATGGTATAACTGATATGGGTCTATAGTTTGAGGGGTCGTTCAAGTCGTTCTTTTTGTGGATTGGTATTACTTTCGAAATTTTTAAACAGTCAGGAAATATAGAGTTGTTTATACACATATTAATTAAATTTGTGAGTGGTAGTAATATTGAATTCATAATACCCTTCAAAATTTTCGTGTTAAAGTGGTAAACGTCCATACAATTTTTGTCTTTTAAATTTAAGATTACATTAGCCACTTCCCATGGAGATACCTCTATAAACTGAAAGTAATTGAAATTAGTTGATCCCGTAAAATAATCCCTAAATTTTGTATTATCTGCTGTTAACTTGTTTAAAATATTATCCGCAACATTTACAAAATAGTTATTAAATTCTTCGGATGAAACTATAGATATAGCCGGGCCAGTTTTTTGTTTGGAACTGTTTATGATAGTCCAAGCCGCTTTCTGAGGGTTATAATGATTTAAAATAAAGTTATCGTTACATGCCTTTTTAGCTTCAGAAATTGCCTTACGATATATAGATCTATAGTTATTGTAGTGGGATTTTGTATAATCTGAAGGATTTCGCTTGTAAACATCATATAGAAAGTGTAGTTGGTCGCGAATCTCCTTTATAGTATCACTGAGCCAACGTGCATGAGGTTCTCTGGATTTCCTTAAAACACAAGTGTTAGTTGGTAGAAACTTTTGTATACCGTCTGTAATTACTTGCAGAAATATCTCAAAACGCTTCTCAATAGCTATATTGTAATCATTAGTGAATTCCCAGTTTATATTATCTAAATAATTTTTTTAGGTCGTCGAGACCATTGGTCGAAATAGGACGGTATGTTATTATTTTAGGTGTGGAACTAATAACTCCTATTCAGCTGTGAGAAAAATACCCAAATGATCGGACAATTTAGAATCAATTGAAGTTGTGAGATATTTATTACTATTCAAGTTGGTAAAAATATTGTCTAGACAATGGTTGTTTCTAGATAATCCAGAGAAACTAGGAGAAAGGCCATAAGAATTAAAAACGTTTATTAAAGTGTTTGCAAATTTGTCACTTTTATTGTGAAAATGTACATTGAAATCACTAGATATAAATAAAATTTTGTCGTTTCTCACAAAATGACTCATAGCGATATTAAGTTTTTTCTAAAAATATTTCAAAGTCACTATTAGGAGATCTATATATCGTCATGAGCCTTATATTATTATATTCTACACAAGTTAATTCACAGTGTTGTTCAATCGAGATATTATTTATAAGATCTAACTTTTTGCAAATGGAATATGTTTTTTGTGCATATATAGCTACTCCACCATGTGAAATATTTGATCGAGAATAACTGGAAATTAGGTTGTAGTTACCTATATTTACATATCCAACTTCTTCATGAGTACACCAGTGCTCATTAATTAGCAAGAAATTAAAGTCATATTCACTTAAAAACACATCCAATTCATTTATTTTATTTTTTACACTTTGAATATTCAAATGAAATATTTTTAGGACATGTTGACCATTACTACATTTTTTTCCAAGCAATTCGAGTTACTGATGGGTGGTTTTGAAGTCCTGATAGTGTTTACTTTTCTAAAAAGTCTCCTCGTGTGGAGTTGTATTGCCACTAGCTGATTCTCCCTTGTTTATGAAGTCATCTCTGGTCTGCTTCCTAAATTTGAATCGTTGAAATGCTACATTTTTAGGCCAAAATGATGGTTGATATACAATGTCTTTAAATCGTAGCTAATGCCCACTTGGAAACATTTACTATTTGGATTTGTCTGTTCTATTCTAGTTTGTATGTGCTTAACTATGACTTCATTTTCAGTGGTTGATAAACTGGCTTTCTTCATTATATAATCTTTAATAATTGTTTCACTCACTTTGTCTGGTATTTTGGAGAGAAACAACCACACTTTTTTATTCTTGTTATCTCTGCCAACAAATGCTTCATTATCAGAAGATTCACCTGTACCTACATAAGGTTTGTTCAAATATGATTTGACTTTAGTGATAATTTCAGCTATTTATGTAATAATATACAGTTTGGACGTACTTATAATAACGATACTACATCAAAAAAAAAAAAACATCATCAAATATATGATAATCATTTTTTATTCTACAATTGTGACAGTCACTTGTTAAAAGTTTGACATTTCGTTTATGAGCTTCGACATTTCCGCTATTGCCACCTCTCTCGTTCATAGCCAGATTTGTCTCTATATAGTTACAATGGGTTTGAACAAACAACATTATCTCTTTAAAACAGTTAAAGTTTCAAATATGTCAGAAAAAAATGGATTTAGAATAACCAATTTGTATTAGGGAAATAATGCACAGCATAGTAGAAAACCGCTTTTATTTTATCTTTTAATAATTGTATCATATCTTAAATTGTCTACTCGATACATAAGACATCTAAACAAATATTGCTCCTTGTCCAGATATATTATAAAAAAAAACTTTGTATTACTTTTCGTATTAGTAACCAAGGCAATGTATTTATGTTGAATAGACAACAGATATATTATGTAGTCATCCAGATAAAGTATATCTACTATAGAATGTATGGTAAAGTATACAAGTATATCCATGATTTAAATTATAAGTTATCGTTACATGCCTTTTTTAGCTTCAGAATTTCATCAAATATATGATAATCATTTTTTATTCTACAATTGTGACAGTCACTTGTTAAAAGTTTGACATTTCGTTATGAGCTTCGACATTTCCGCGATTGCCACCTCTCTCGTTCATAGCCAGATTTGTCTCTATATAGTTACAATGGGTTTGAACAAACAACATTATCTCTTTAAAACAGTTAAAGTTTCAAATATGTCAGAAAAAATGGATTTGAATAACCAATTTGTATTAGGAAAATAATGCACAGCATAGTAGAAACCGCTTTTATTTTATCTTTTTAATAATTACCATTTATCAAATGATTTGCGAAACATGACACTCCTATATTATATGAAATACTTTCCGGGATGGACATGTAATATGCTATTGTTGTTTTTTACATTAAAGGGTTAATCTCTCATTCAGAAGGCCGGCCTATAATAAGGTTTATTCTTAACATTTCTAGTTAGTTAAAAATATATCAGATATTACACAACGCATAGAACTAAACAATTCTATTCACCTCAAACATAGTATATTTTACATATGTATCAGGTGGACCATTTTTATGTTTTTATAGTGTATTCGGAAAGAGTAGGAATGTGTATCAAAAATCTGATATAGCAGTCCCGAATTATTTTCTTATGAAACTTACAATCGTCAAAATAGATCATGGCCACAGCATAATCATGGCTATCGCGATCAAATTTGATGCTATAGGGCTTTCTCAAATTTTATTCTTTTTTAAAATATCCCATGTTTATTTTATATATTTATTGTGGCAAATATGCATTATTCAATGCAGATGCAACAAATGTATGATTCTTTGACACTTCAAAAGATTGACACTTTTTTCTGTAGAATCCATGGGCCTAGTCAGATTTCTAAATTTGTTTATAATTATGAAGCTATAACATAAAGTTTTTTTTTGTTAATATAATATCCAGTGTTTTGTTAAGGATTTTTTTACTCTCCACATTTCCTTTAAGAATATACTATATAATATTATTATCAATATGTCATAAACGATATGTTTCTATTGGAAAGTACTAATTTATCAGCGTATTAGTGGTGTTACCTATGTATATTGTTTTTGTTATTACTTCACAACAATTATAATTGTTACGGTTAAAGTGTTTACTTGGCTAGTTTATAAACTAACTGGCTACTATACAAGCTATCCAAACGTCTGGTTATTTTGATGGAAAATCATATTTCTACTAAAAATAGCCAAGAATATTGGTTAGTTTGTAGACTATCCAGCTAGTTTATAAACTATCCAAGATTTATCGCTAAAGTATAAACCACAAGAAAATCTCACAAATTAACCGGTGTTTTTGGCTAGTTTACAAACTATCCACGGTAGTTGGATAAAATGTGAACTTAATATTCCTAGTAATACATAATATCCAACGAGTTGGTTAAGAATGTAAACTAACCAATTCGCTTTGGTTAATTTAGTTTAGAATAGTAAATTAATTCTTGGTAAAAAATAAAGGTTAATCATAGGTACACTACTCGGTGCATTCATAACATTGCCATTACTACTTCAAAAATAAGTAAAAAAATAAATAAAGCTTTTGACAGTTTTCGCAAGTTTCAATGGATAATTTCACCATTTCCTGTGTTAAATTGTAATACTCTTTCGTTTAATAATTTTGTTGTTGCTTGACGACCACCATCATGCCCAGTTCCCTGGTGGGCAGCTCTAATGGCATCATAACATTCACTCAAACGTAAAATAATCTTTCCAGATCTTTTATGTAAGATTACATAAGATGATTCGATCCTCTGTAAATCATAAGTATTTATCACATGATAATCATTCTTGTTACTAGAGTTAGGTCCAGTTTCTGCGTATTCTTTTATACGTTGTAAAAGTTCACTATAATCACAGTAACTCATTAATTTTTAATTTTGGGACTTTTGCCCGTAAACTTCCAAAAGTAGGTTTTCAAATTGTTACTGTTGATTCATTTTTAACAACCTATTCTTAAATTAGCCAAAGCGAATTGGTTAGTTTACATACTAACCAACTCGTTGGTTATTATGTATTACTAGGAATATTAAGTTCAGACTTTATCCAACTACCGTGGATAGTTTGTAAACTAGCCAAAAACACCGGTTATTTTGTGAAATTTTCTTGTGGTTTATACTTTAGCGATAAATCTTGATAGTTTATAAACTAGCTGATAGTATACAAATTAACCAATATTATTGGCTATTTTAGTAGATATATAATTTTCCATCAAATAACCAGACGTTTGGATAGTTTGTATACTATCCAGCTAGTTTATAAACTAGCCAAGTAAACACTTTAACCGTAACATAATGAAAAATCCAAAATAAAACTGCACTAAATGTTTAGTGGCTTAGTGCAGTTACACTGTTGTCGATTTTTATCTAAACACAGTTGGCATCGGAATCACTACTAACGGCACTCCGTATATTTTGTTAATGCCATTTCTTTGCACTTTACATTTTCTTTGAGAATATATAATATTATTGACATAAATAAGTCATAAATAAGAAAAAACATATTTTATTGAACATACTAA
>JAPWTK010001484.1:0-34880 GCA_029963805.1 Aromia moschata
GGTGTGCGCCTGAGTCACTGCTATAAAACGAAAATAATAATTTTATGTAACAATCGGCGAACTGCGCAACTCTCGTTGCTGAGAGAACGAAGGTATTGTTTTGCTAATTTGTTTCGAGAAATCGACGAATTAGCAAGTCGCCGTTGTCGTTTACAGGGTGGCACGAAACTGCAAAAAAAACGAATTGTAACCGCGCGAAAATTAAAAGCAAAATATCGAATCTAATGTTATTCCAGTAGAGACTCGTTAATCCGGATTAACGGGTTATACTACGCAGAATTTTTTTCTAATTCTATTTGTTTTTTTTTCTGATGTAAAAACTATCTAAGAATGATATTTAAAAAAATTTGGGTAAGGGCAAACTTTAAAAAAAAATACAGATTATTTTCCGAACACGTCTCAGCGGTCCAGAACGTTCGAAAAAGCCGCTCTGCTGTATTATTAATTATTACAGTTCTATTGGTAGTTTTCGTCGGTACAAATGAGTTATACTTTCATTAATATACATATACATATGTATAATATACAGATATCGTTATTCAATCTTAGGGAAGCTAATAGGAACTACAATAGCTGTATTATTTATATGATTAAGTACGTTTTCAAACTAAACGTGTTTTTCTCGAAACTGTGTTTTTCAATTGACGTACAACGTAGCTAGCTCAGTTTTTCTCCGATAGAATTGAAATTTTAATTGTAGCTTCTTATATAGATTATCTTATAGATTTTTGAGAGTGCTAAATAATTAGATTTGCAATAAACAATTTAAAATCGATTTCTTAAAAAAAATGTCAATTTGCGAGTTTTCAAAAAAAAATTAAAATCTTGGGCATTTCCAAAGAAAAACTACCTAATGTAGATTAAGATTTTTTTTTGTTTCTAAGTGGTGTACCAAGTGGTGTACCAACTGCTACAGTCTACGCCGATTTCCTCCTCCAGAAAAAATTTTGTTTGATGTCACCTGGAGCTACGACGCTATTTTGTAACATTAATGAAAGTAAAAAATACTTTTTTATACATTAATACCCATAGAATCAAGTGCCAAAATTTCAGTTTGATCCATTACAGAGGTATCGAAAAAAAATACCAAAAAAAGCTGATTCAGTTTTGTCAGTGCGCCTGGGTAATTGATCTGGAATATAAAAAAAATCTGGCTTATTGAGATTCGGGTACTAGACGTAAATAAAAACAACAAAACTTTGTATTATGTAGATATTTTATTTATACCAATGCGAAATTAAAAATTACGTGATTTTAGAGAATAAAAAGACTAAATATTATTTTTATTTCTTGAAATTTTTTTTTATTTTAGTTTGATTCACTTGTTTAGAACTTAGTAGTACTTGTCGTATGCTTAATAACGGCTTATTCTTTAAAGGCTTGTTATTGCGATATAATGGATTTGTTCCTTACTTTATACGCACCGTGTATGTATAGTGTGTATGCATAAAAACTCGACTTTATCGTTTAGTAGGACTGTAGACTTTTCCATTTTATGCAATCGTACTTAAAATCGTAAGCCACGTTCGAATTGGAAGTGGCAATATACAATGGTAGTGTAGCCAGAACACCGCGATAAACGACGCGAAATGTCCCTCTATGTGTAGAAAAAAAGACCGCCACCGAGTTATCGCTTAACGTTTCACGCCCTTCATTTGACGATATAAATTCGCATGTTAAATCGTGGCTACACCTACATATGTTTAATGTCAACTAACGCGGCAACTAACGTCATTAGACGTTAGTGTGGCCCAGCATTAGTGCAACTGTGTGCATGTGTTGCATACAGTTACAAGTAAAATGTACCTAACTAACACATATATCAGCCAGTTCTCGTTTCGCCGCGGCATAAAAAGGTATCGCTTGTGAGTGTGCGCCACTGTGTGCATATTATCTTAAATTCAAATGAATTCGTGTGAAAAATTGAATGAATTAAAAAGCATGTAGTGTCAGTACAACATACGAGGTGTGTAAATTAAGTAATGAGAGTATTTTTTATTTTTTTTATTCGAATAGAATTCAATATTGTACAATTCAGTATTGTTGAACAGTTCAGTATTGTCTCCTTCAAAATAACTTCTTTGGGAAGCATTGGTGACGGTTCTTCCATTCCTGATAGCAGTCCCAAAATGACGTCCCTTGAGGTGATTTTTCAATCACGGGAAGAGAAAAAAGTCAGGCGAATAAAAAAGGTTGAGGAGCCACATGAATGTTTATACTGGCTAAAAACTCGTTTACTGAAATTACTGTGACAAGGGCGCATTGTCGTGATGCGACATCCTTTTCGAAGTTTTTCAAGAACCTCTCTGTAAAAGTGTTGATTTACTGTTTAGCCTGGAGGCACAAACTCTTTGTGGGCAATTCTCTGGCTATCAAAAAAGCAAATCAGCATGCGTTTGATCTTCGACTTTTTCATTGTTGCTTTTTATTGTTGGGTCTTGGAGAGCTTGAATCTGAGAGAGATTGACTCAAACTTGATTCAAGATTGTGATTCAAACTTAACTCTTCCCCCGATCATTCTTGTCATCAACCGACGACCTGAACACACAAGATCCCGTATTCTATCGACATTTTCATCGGTTCTTGGAGATGAAGGCCTTCCGCTGCGTAGTTCATCTTCACTCAACTCTCTTCCTTCTGAGAATGCCTTAAACCACCGGCAAACACTGTCTCCGTAGGCGTGTTGAAGTTTTGCAAAAGCATCCGTTACGCTGTGTCCAAGCCTGGAGCAAAACCTGATAGCATACCGTTGTTCAAAATTAATGTCACTCATTTTTAAAACGCACTAGAAAAACCTGTTTACGAAAACAGTCACAAAGGACAAACAAATGACTAACATGTGCAAACTTGTTCTGAAGGTGCATTACATGTTGACCTACCGCCCTTCCAAGTCGTGTCTCCGCAGTGTTGCTAGATCGGGCGCTACGTTGTCAGTCTCATTACTTAATTTACACACCTCGTATATGAAAACCATTTGGAAAAAGCAACTGTTTTCAAGTGTAGTTCAAAAATAAAACACACTGAAATTTTACAAACAATGTTTATGCCAAGAGGAAATTTCTAAAGAAATAAAAAAAAGGCAACTGTTTATCTGTAATTGCAAATGAAACAATAGTCATGTTGGCTGTCTCTTATAATAAAGTAATAATGCGCTTTCTACTATCACATTGTTATGAATAACATAATAACAATAAAATTTAGACGGTACATAAATATAGGTGTATGTACTTATGTAAATATTTTTAATATGTTTAACATTTCTGCCAGTATTCGACTGACCTTGGAATTCTTTTTTCCAAAAGAATTAATTTGCAACCACCACATTTTTATGTACGAACCGCCACTGACCGAACGTAATATCGGTAAAATATGTAATTAAATTATACACTTTATGCATAAAAACTTAGTTGACATTCACAGATGACTTCGTTTGAGCTGAATCCGACCCCTGTTTGAGTTCGCGAGGACTTGGATTTAATTTATTTTGTTAAACGCCGCTTTAACGACTCCGTGTCAAGATGCAAGCGATAAAACAGACAGGCATGCAAATGAGGCGCGTTTCGGAGCACAAACCAGGGGCAAATGGAAGAGGTTCGCCGTCTGAGCGCTCGTCGATGTCTACGGATTCTTCGGACAATTGGCATACACTGTCCACTTCGTTCACTCTTCGTCCTCGCCTTCTTTGCGAGGGCAGCGGCGCGGCGTGATAAGGATAAATATACAACTGTAAACAAATAAAGCAACTGCACGTGGGCAACTGGTAGTAGTCAGGTTAAATTTAGCCAACGACGTAGAAGACACAAACTAGCTACAGCCAGAAAACACAATTTTAAACAACGATAAGATCTCCTAAAAATTTATAACGAATCTTGGTAAATACAAATTTCGTCTAAATTGTCTTCTTGATTGATAAGCTAAGATCGCCCATACGATACCTTACCATACAGCCTTGCTGCCCTTATAACCCTGTAATTTGCAAAACATAATGTAGGTATTTTTTAGTCAGAAAAATGAGAATTCAATTCTTAACTCAATGCAACGTGTTCTGTTTAAAATATTTTTTTGTAGTACTTATTCGTTACAATACCTTTTATTTCAATAAATAATCTAATTTTATATGATTTTTGAATTCAAAATTCAAATTTCTCAAGAAATGGTTGTTATGAGGTGGAAAGAGATTATTTTTGGTTTTTCAAAAAATCATCTCTAAAAAATTCTGAAAAAATTTGAGGGTATTCTATGACTAATTCTAATACATTTTTGTTCTTAGATAATTTTTGCTAAACTCAATTTTTGAAAAAAAAATTCAAAAAAACGATTTTTTCCAACGAGTAATGTTTTTGAGCAAAAAATATGGATTGTCGCCAAAAAAATCATATTGTAGTTAAAAAAATGCATAAAAAATCGGAAAATCGCTTGTTACGGTGATTTTTGGCAGAAACGATAAATTTAAACCTTCGGGGCACTAAGAAAAAAAAATCGCAGCGCTTTGCAACTTTAAGGGTTTTTTTGGGGACACTTTGAGGTTAAAAAATTACCGACGATATCCTTCGTTCATCCACTGTATCCAGTTATACCAAATTTTCCAAATATCTTGATTGTGTCTTATAGAGAATGTTTTGCAGTTTCCAAAACCCTACCTACATTTTCTGTACGATCATTAGTTCCCGAGTAATTTACTGTCAAAGTTGAAAAGGTTTTTTGCTTTGATCCACGATAACTCCGCAGCAAATCATCGTACGGAGCTAGTTAAGAGGTCAAATTAAAGCTGATTAAATTGTCTAAAAGAGCTTTATGGTTGCATGATGAAAACAATTTTAACAAGTCCACAGACCATTTTAAAGACGAACAAAAATTTGGAAAACATTTTTTTTGGTTTTCGGATGATTACGTGAGAACCGCTCCCGCTAAAAAAAATTTAAGTCCAGATCTGAAAACTAGACACTTGAGTCTACAATTTTTTTTTTTTATTTACTGTACGACCATTTTTCTCCGTTATCCCTTGTTAAAATTCACCCAAAAATTTGGAATTTTTTTAATATCCTTTAATTTTTGTTACTAGTTTATAATATACAATTTCTCGAATTATATACACTCGAACCCCTCTTAATTCACCTTCGCTTAATTCACATCCTCTCTAATTTCACCACGGTCCCCCTAGTATTTCACGAAACCGTCCCGCTTAAGTCGCCGCCTGTAAAAGTTTTAGAACTACGTTTGGAAATTGGATTATCGCATGAATATGTACAATTTTTATTGAAAAAAATTATTGTGTAATACATTTATTGATTTAAAATAGGTTAGGTGTCTTTTAAAAATATTTAATCTTTAAAATATTCATTCAAGTGGAAAATTGAATTTTGTCACGCACGACTGGGTATACTTACGTTGATTTTTCGTTCAGTTGGCTCATTTTTCGTTATAACAAGTGCTGTGGTATATCTCTAAATATTTCTTTTTGCAGTTAAAACACGAAAAAAGTTGAGGTTATGATCGCGACTTAAGCGAGGTAATGATGCACGGATTTGGCGACTTAAGAGGGGTTCGAGTGTAATACTTAGCGAATATCTTTAAATGAAAATAGGTAAACCGAAGGTATATTTCTTAATTGCAACAATCATCTACGTAATCTACCTCAAAAATTAACTTGCTTGCTTGAATAATATTTGTAACCACAAAGATGATTTCCATTCACATTTTAATACTATATTTTTACTCAATGCGCTATTCGTGTACCATGTCGGCATTATCGGGAGATTATTGAAACTCAGATTCATTCAGTTTTAGTCCATTATTATTGACACTATTTTCATTTGGTTTCGAAACTGACTTTCAACAGGCATAGCTGTTCTAATTGAATTGAAATACTTAAAAGTATCTTAGATAGCAGATACTCAGAAAGTATAAGATACTTAGAAAGTCTTATTAGTCTGAAAGTGGATATTTATGGAAAATCAAAATAAATAAATGTGGAAGATACTATTTATGATTAAATAAAATTTGGTTGATATATTTTTGAGGTTCCAAAAAAATCGTTGATGTATTAATCACTTTAATCGATAACATTCGCTAGACATGATTTATAGTCATTCACTGTTAAGATATAATTAATCGTAATAACTATATAGTAATAATTGTTTAAAATATATATTCCTTTCATAAATTGGTTCATAAAATTGGAAACTAAAATATCTCCTGTCCTCTCCTAAAAAAAACCCTGTGTATTTACTATCGCATTATATTGTTTTTAATTTATTATAAACTAAAGCTTGCTGGGGAATTTAAAGACGAGTTTTATAAAATTTCAAATTGTGAGCTTAATGCTCAGAAAACTTACCAATAATGATATTCTTGAATTCAATATTTTTGAAATGCTTAGAAAATACTTAATTCCACCAAATTGTTTAAGACGTCACTGGCGTCTTAAACAAGTCAGAATTCCTAATGTCGTAAATCATTTTAACGATACAGGGTGTTCCTTTAAAAAAAAAGTATGTTTGCTTTATTATGAGAAAACGAACTATGGGAGACAACAACTGATTACGCTACTGGATTCTGATTGGACTAGATAAAATTTTTTATAGATGACCATTTCTAATTTCCAATAAGATAAAAGAAGAGTGAGTTAAAGGGGTGTCCGAAAAGTGCAAATTTTCAGTTTCACACTGTATCGCAAAAAATTAAAAGAGCTATGAGATTCTGGCTATGAAATTCTGAGAGGAATGTGCAAACCACAACTTGTTGCAATTTTTAAAGAGTTCTCCCGCATAATTTCTCGCTATTTATTATTGTTTATTATCTTTCCTCTTGAAATAGCATCTTTTCATACGACAGTGGGATGTATGTATACTATTATTTATTTCTAAGAACGTTGTAAATTAATAAAGTTTGCATATATCTGGTATACCTACAGTAACAAATTAAAATGTCGCATATTTTATTTAGATGTGTACATTTTAAGATTACCAAACACGGAATACTGTTTCATATACGTACATATAGTCCTTCTGTTTTTAATTGAAAATGATAAATACGCCTGGGGAACAAAAAAAAAAGCGGTGCAAATTTATGATTCCGTGGGCGTGCATATATCATATAAATTCGAAAATTGTGAAATAATTGTTTTCATTCAAATATAGGAGATAACAATTAGCCTGCATACAAAACTCTTAATATTTGTAATATAATTTGCTGTAAATAATGCTCCATTAGCCAGACAATCTCAAAATTGTCTGTTTTAATAAACCTGGCTGAAATAAATGTCACTGGCGTCTTAAACAAGTCAGAATTCCTAATGTCATAAATCATTTTAACGACGTCGTAAAAATTGTATGGCACAGTGGACCGAATAAGTATTTAAGCAATGTATTAGATGCAAAGCAAAAGAGTCCAATGGATCGTTGGCCGGTGTTACCGCCAGTGGTTTACTCTGTGCCGCCAGCAGTTGGCCGGCCAGCAGCGTTGCCGGCTCTTCAAAATTTTCTTAAGTATAATAATATACATAAAGTTGTTTTAATTTATAATTTTTTTCTTCCAGCAATTTTAAACGCTTTATTTTAATGCTAACTAATAAATTTTTAGCTATGCATTTTTTTAAAATATTTCCAAACTAGCTTTCTAAGAACGTCACGAACTAACAGTTTACTGAAGTATGAAGTATACTCGTATAGTGAGCTTAGCAATTTTAGAAAATAAATCTGACAACCTTGCTTTTTTCTACCTATTTTCAATTCAGAATGGAAATTGTATACATACATTCCTATCTCAATTTTTAAATTTTTATTTGTGCCAGAATTAAAAGTATCTTAAATTAATTAACAGTATCTTAGTTACTTTATGGATCTTTAGTTTTTAAATATTTTTTGAGAAAATATATAAAATATGATACTGAAGTAACTTAGACACTTTTCTTGAGTATCTTAGATAATTTTTTCAAGTACATTTCTCAGTTGTAAGCTATGAGAACAAAAAAGTACGTAACGACGTCCCTACTAACACGCTAGGTCGTGCAAAATTATAGCGGAACAACAATTTCGTGTTATTATTTACGCAATTCTCCGTAATCGGTCGGCAGTACGTGCCGCCGTTAGAAAGCATACACTTCCAATTTACGAAAGCCCACCATTTCGGGCAAACTCCAATCAAGTGCTCCGATGTAGTAAAATCCGGCGGCCGTCGTTAAAAAAACATTACCGTTCTATTTTTAGAACAAAATATTCACATCCGTATTAATACCCCAAGTGTAAGGATTACTCTGGATGTGCACCAATTTGACCTAAGCACCTATGGCCGAGACGCCCACTGTGATCAATTTATGTGTTTACTGAGACAGGATTTCTACGTGAGATGCTAATAATAATTCGTGAGAGGGAATGAAATGTAGTTTAAATTAACAAAGTAATATTTTACTCAAACACATCGTAATACCCACAATTGTGTAAACATAATTATACGTTTATTGTGTAAATAAAGGGTGTTACTTAATGTTATGTACTTATTTTAAGATATGATTCCTGGACAAATTTTAATTCGAAAAGTGCACATAAACATACATATCGCTTGTCCGGAAGAATAGTGACACATCTCGAAAATTAGAACTTGTCAAGGAACGCAATTGAAAGCCATTATAATCTTTCACTGAGCAATAGTGAAAGTTTTTTTTTTTAATTATAACGTATGTCCTAAAAGTTCTGGCACAAAATATTTATAGCAGTTTTTTTTAATGAACAGATTTATTGAAACACCAATTATTTATCATAAACTACATATTAATGCTTAACTAAACTATACTATCAAATTATGTGAAGCGGCCCATACTCCTCTACCAGACGCAACTTTCTTCGGATGTCTCTCATGAGGCCCTGGACGGAATTCAAGTCAATTTATCTCAATTTTTCAAAAATTCGACGTCTTAGGTGCTGTTCGTTTTGGGCTTCCCAGCCTCTGTCATAAACTTTCCGCGACAATAAAGCCCAAAAAATCCTCTATTGGGCGAGCCTGAGGCAAGTTAGGAGGATTAGCGTTTTTAGGAACAAAAGGTATGCGGTGTTGACGAAGCCAGTTTTGGGCATCTCTAGAGTAATGACACGATGCTATGTCTGGCCAAAACATGATATCATCCTCAGCATGATGTTCTTGGACAAACTGGAGCAATTTGGAAAGACAGTTCTCAATATACCCCTGACTGTTCAAAGCTTCGCCTCTCTCACTCTTCCCACAAAAGGTCGGGATATGCCCCTGTTAGAAATTGCGCACCAGACAAGGATTTTATCGGCAAATTTTGCTTTAGTCTTAAACTTTACATTGTCAGGGCATTCCTCTAGGTTGTTTGTATAAAACCCATAATTTCCTTTCATTTCGGAGTTAGCCAAAGTGAAATACTTTTCGTCGTCTAAAATAATGCTCTTGCCATCGGCAAAGTAGACCCGTCTCAGTTGACGGCAGCATCTTGGTATACGTAGAAGCTGCCCTTGAGTATATTTGGGGCACTTACGTCTTTTTCGATATTTCAGACCATTCCTCTTCAATGTCAACGATACCGTACTCTTAGAAGTGTCATATTGACGAGCCAGTCTCCTTGATGACATCCCAACTTGGTTTCTTGCTCTTCTTACCAACAGCTCTTCCCTCTGTGCAGTAAATACTCGTGGTCTTCCACTTTTTGGAAGGTTCAAACAAGGTATTCCCTGCTCGCACTCCGCTATTGTTCGATAAATGTTTCTGTGAGAAATATTTTCATTCTCGAATATTCGAAATATTTCAGCTTTGGGTATCCGCCCAACTAAGTTATAGATAATTTTTCTTATTTCTAATTTATACATTTGAAAGCATAAACTTCAAAATAAATAATCCTCGACTGACAGTCAACAAAGTAAACAATCTTTTGTTACCAAAGGCGACTTGATATTATTTCATTATTGTTAAGATTTAAGTTCATGAATTTTGTGCGAAAACTTTTAGGACATACGTTATTATATTATGTATATATCTATCTCTATTGCTCAGTGAAAGATTATAATGACTTTCAACTGCGTTTCTTGACAAGTTCTAATTTTCGAGATGTGTCACTATTCTTCCGGACAAGCGATATGTACCAACATGTTTGGTTTTCGAGATACAGGGTACAAAGTTTTTATTTTTTTGTCGCGTCATCCGATTGTTTGTAGTTACCTTACACAATTAAAAATACAGAAAAGCTAGTGAATCAATTGCTTTTCATCAATCGACTAATTTTGGTAATAACTAAATATCATATTATTTTTATGAACAAAATGGTCTTCGGAAAAATGGTATATGTATATCTAAACAATGATTCCTTCCAAACGAAGTTATATAACAAAAATGAAAGATACCTTTTTTTGTTTGGGGACTAAGCGATAATTAATAATAATCTAACTACACTAGGCGCAGATATTAAAGGATATAAAAAAATCACAAACAGGCGATTTTCAAAGAGCTGTAACTTGGGGGAAAATGGTCGTAGGGAAAATAAAAAAAAAGGAAATTGAAGCTTAAAGTTTCTAGTTTTTTATATCTTGAATTTAAATTTTTTTAGCATCATCAGTTTTTGAGTAATCATAAGAAAACGATCGAAAAAAAATCGAAATTTTTGCTTGTCTTTTAATAGATCCACGGACCTCAATATTTTTTTTTTTCGATACCATAAAGGTCTTGTAGATAATTTAATTCTCTTTAATTTGACCTATTATTGAGCCCTGTGCGATGATTTGAGTTATCTCCGTTCAAAGCAAAGATGCCATTGATAATAATGATAATAATAATAATAATCTTTATTCCTTTTTAAAGAAAATACAATTCTCTATAGGAAGAGTTCAGGAAGGGATTACAAAAATATTACAGTAATACTTAAAACTATGATTCTATAAAATAACAAAAGATAAAAATCAAAATAAATATTAACATTTAAATCGTAGTTGATAATCCTAGTACGAAGATTTTTAGAAGAAAAAATAAACAAATAAGAATTTAAAAAAAAAGGAAAAGAAAAAAACTCTTCGTTAAGAATAAATGATCTAAGTTTTAAAAACTTAAAACAAACGAGGACAACAACTTTACAAGATGCGGTGTAATGTCAAGTAAATCAATAAGAGAGTCAATATCGCTTAATACCCTTAATTCAGGAGGTTTAATTTCATTGTAGATGGGACATTCAATAAAGATTTGTGCCATTGTTTCAGATCTAAATAAATTGCACAGAGTACAAATTTCTGTCAGAGTGCAAAAATGTCATTGTTGACTTTGATAATCAATTGCTCGAGAAGTAATGAACGTACTGAAAATTCAAGTATGGTTTTGAAAACTGCAAAGTATCCTTTACAAATAGTAGTGATTGTTTTTTTCTAAAAAAATAATCGAAACGGAATTGTTGATTGAAAAAGAGGTAAAAAATCGCATAATTAGCGAAATTTGCATAACTTGGCATAACTTTGCAAATAATTGATGGGCTAAGGATATTGACTGCAACTTTTTAATCAAAAAGTACCCCAAAGAAACCCTAATAGTTTCAAAGCGTGCGGTTTTTCTTTCATAGTGCACGGAATGATTGAAATTGTCGTTTGTGCAAAAAACCAAGGTCAGGATCGATTTTTCATTTTTTGTTCTTTCACGTTTTTTCACGTTTTTTAAGTTAAATGGTTAATAAGATAATTATTTGTAATATATCACGAAAGATGGTAATTTTTTTTGAATTTTTCACACTGTAGGAAACCGTACTTTACTTACTTTGTATACTGTACGTGTCTTTAATGCCAATTAAGCCATTTCAGGTCGGCAGCGTGAAATTGTGGCGTATGACTCACGGGCCAGAATCTAAACAGTAATGCCAATATAGTGTAAAAACTCGTCGGTCGTGGCCTCTGGGAAATTTTAACCGTACAACAAGTGGTTTTAATGAGAAAATTTGCAAACAATGCGCGTTTGCCGACACATTTGTTGATATATGTGTTTTGTATTAACACATAAAACTTTTACGGTGTCATGGGTAATTGAAAATCTAGAAGAGGAACTTTGTTGTTTTCTTCGCGTTTCAATGGCAAAAATCCGGTCATTTCTTTTTTTGCTTGATGATTTCATCGCGATGTAAAACATTCAAAAGATATTCACCTTATGATTAAGAGATGTACCTTCTGGTGATCATAAAAGTGGCCATCTTTAACAGATCAAAATAGGCACGTTTATAAGCAAAACGTTACATACATTTCCTCTATGTGAATAGATGATAGTGTGATGATCTGATGATCATTCTCCGGAAAATCACCAGCTTAAAAAAGTGGTAGAAATACATATGCTCTTAGCAAAACCTGATGTTTGTATTTATAACCCTACAAGGGTGATCTTAAACATTCCTCTGTATCTACACAGTACAACGAAAATGTTTACCGGGTGGTCAAACGAAAGATTTCCACTCGGTTTATTTTGGAAATCAGTGATTTACCACAGTAACGTCGAAACAGGTCGATTTTGGTCACCTTAATAGGCCGGATAGTTTTGGGCACTGAAATGGGGAGGTTTTTCTGTAATAGGAAAATATGCCACCAAAGCAAATACGCAGAATTCATCTGTTCAGCACATTAGTAATACTAGGAGAGACAACTAAGAAATTCAAAAATTCCTACGTTGCTTCATAACAAACTTATACTACTTTGAATTTCGATTTTGGGTTCGAATACTATACACAAGTAAGTATTGTGATTTCTCTTCAAATCTTAACTAATTTGGACAAATGACGGTTAATTTGAAAGATCTTCTCAATATCTAGATTTTTTCTGCAGACTCACATTTTGTGCAGACTCACATTTGGATATAGATTTAGATTTAGACTTAGATATCGACTCAAAATCTACCAGTCTGGACATTTATACTGAATAAACTAAAGCAAAATCTTACGTATCGGATTTTTGGTACTCAAATTTGTACAAAAAGAAAATTAGATCACATCTCCGCATTTCATTGCATAAGCTAAATCAATATCAATCAGCATGTATTGCGCCGAATATCCCCAATATTCTCCTACTACAAAAAAAAAACTCCCCAAAATAGGAGTAGGTACTTTTAAAAAGGTACTTTTAAAATTTTTTCAGAGGCGTTTTTTTTTAATTTGATTATATGAATATATGAATGTCTTCTATTTTTTGTAGCTTCCTTGTTTAACAGAAAATATTTTACATTTATTTTTGAAACCCTAAATTTAATTTATCTCGGATTTGTTTGAAACTTGTGATGCAGAACATGAAAACGTTTTTGTGTAACTTTCATAGATATATGTCTTCAATGAAGTACATGTTCCAAAAAAAAAAATCGTAATCAACATACAGTCCAACTTCGATAACTTGAACCATGACTTACACACAAAAAAAGTTAGAACTGTCAAGACTTCGGTTTATTAAACAAAATATGTACATACTAGTCGTCCCAGCAGACGTTGTCCTGCCCTTTTAATATCATATTTTATGAATTTTATGACTATGGCGCTACTTATCGAATCTTAGCATAGCTATGAACCATTGTCTCGATATTTCAAGTAAATACCATCTCAATCGGTCAAGTCGTTCAAAAGTTACACGATCACCGATCATTAGTTATTCTGCTATTCGGGGGCGGAGACGAATCCAACAGATCAAACATCATAAAAATCGGTCCAGCCGTTCTTGAGTTATAAATGGTGTAACTAAGCCGACTTTTTTTATATGTACATTGTACGAGGTGTGTAAGTAAGTGGTAAGTAAGTTTTTTTTATTTTTGTATTCGAATAGAATAATTACAATTCAATATCGACTCCTTCAAAATAACTTCCTTGGAAAGCCACACAGCGCTGGAGACGGTTCCTTCATTCCTCACAGCAGTGCTGCAACTCATATACTGGAATATTCTTCAGCTGGTCGGAGGAAGCTGAGGAGCCACAGGAATGTTTTTACTGACTAAAAAACTCATTTACTGATGGCTGTCTGACAAGGCGCATTGTCGTGATGCAACATCCAGTTGTTCTTGATGTTTGGTCTAACACGCATAACCCTTTTTCGAAGTTTTTCAAGAACCTCTGTAAAAGTATTGATTTACTGTTTGGCCTGGAGGCACAAACTCTTTGTAGACAGTTCCCTGGTTATCAGAAGAGCAAATCAGCATGCCTTTAATCTTCGACTTGCTCATTCTTACTTTTTTTGGGTCTTGGAAAGCTTGAAATGAAGTCTATGTAGTGCCAGTAATGTGGCGTTCCACAAAATTGGATAATTTCATCATCAAAATCATTTTCAATCGATTCAAAAATTCAAGACACCTTTCTCTCCTGATGTCTTTTTGTTCCTGCGAAAGGTTTTTTGGAACCATTTTTGCGCAGATTTTTTTCATCTTTAATTCGTTAGAATCTGATGAACGGTAGTGTGATTCAAATTTAACTCTTCCCCGATCATTCTTGTCTTCAACCGACGATCTGAACGCACAAGATCCCGTATTCTATCATTTTCATCGGTTCTTGAAGATGAAGGCCTTCCGCTGCGTGGTTCGTCTTCAATCGACTCTCTTTCTTCTGAGAATGCTTTAAACCACCGAAAAAACCTGGCCTCTTAAAAAACACTGTCTCCGTAGGCGTGTTGAAGTTTTGCAAAAGTCTCCGTTGCGCTGTGTCCAAGTCTGAAGCATTACCTGATAGCATACCGTCGCTCAAAATGAATGTCACTTATTTTTAAAATGCACTAGAAAAAAACCGGTTTACGAAAACAGTTACATTAAACAAACAAATGTTATCAAGATATTCGGGTAAGTTCGAGTTATCAAGTTAAAATTACCCATAATTCTCACTCTTGACGCTATTGCCTACCAATTTGATGTGAATTATTAAAAAAAAAATCCGAAGTTCAATTTCACCTTTTAACGACGTTTTAATATTATACCAGACAATTCACAATATGACTTTGGACTTTTTCGTATTACATAACGCAACCATAAAAAACACGGATTAAAATTAAGACGCCAATACGAACCCGGGCGCCGCCATGGTACTTCCTTGATTACAATAACAATTAACGGAGGAAAACAACGAAACGTTCGGCTGAGCCTACGTCTAAAAAAAATAACAATTAATAGATTACACAATGAGGTAACCTTCGAAAAAGCGTATCACATACCTTGCAGGGACAATAATGTAAGTCGCCTATGAGAACGAGGTGCACGGGAACAATTTACATATAAAACCGCAGCTTTGCAACAGTCACCTTGAGCGGCATTTCTATTTTACGCTGTTTGTCTATTATTTGCCTTCGCAGAGGAAAGAATTCATTATATTAATTATGCAGGGGTGTATCCACGCGGATTTTAAGGTTGTTTATGTAAACAAAATTCTCCGACAGAGACCGACGTTTTGTAAGTGTCGCCTTTCAACAGTAGTTACTAGGCATACGCGAGATCTCGAAAATCTCGAGATCTCGAAATCTCGAAAAAGTCGAGACGAGACTCTCGGTCAGTCGAGATTTCTCGAGATTCCGAGATTTCTCGAGATTCCAAGACTTCTTGAGATCTCGAGATTACATGAGATCTCGAGATTTCTCGAGATTCGGAGATTTCTTGAGATCTCGAAATTACATGAGATCCCGAGATTTCTCGAGATTTCGAGATTTCTCGAGATTCCGAGACTCCTTGAGATCTCGAGATTACTTGAGATCCCGAGATTTCTTGCGATCTTAATATTTTTTCAGAGTCCGACATTTCTTGACATCTTAAAAATTTTAATTTTAAATATACCGAGATTACTCAAATCACAAAATTCGTTTACTATTTGTTTACCGGAGAATATTCAAAATATGAAACTTAAGGAAAATATCGGAGGCAATCTTTCAATTAGAAACTGTTACGTCTCGTAACGAAATTTTTACATACGCATCGAGCTTTACACCGATGCTCGATCGATATTTTTGAAATCGATTTTCAGTATTTTGAAATCGATGACCGATTTCCTAAATGCTGAGTTAAACCAAAATGTTAAACCAAAGTGTAATAAGTTTTCTTTACTTAATGTGTTTTGCTAGCCGAACTTTTAAATTTAAACAACTGTAAGTATTAATACATTAATTTCACCTCTTTTTCGAGAAATTTCAATATCTCGAGAAATCTCGCGATCTCGACAAATCTCGGGATTTCGAGAAATCTCGACTGACTGTGAATTTCGTCTCGTCTCGTCTCATCTCGAAAATTCGAAATCTCGCACTTGCCTAGTAGTTACATAATTTTTTCCCTTAGACCGCCCAACATTAATACGCAACAAAAGCCAGGAATAAACGAAACGATTTGTAGATATTATGGGCAAAACAATATAAGTTAGGAACAAGTAAATTGACTGGTGAAAACCATACCCTTCGAAGTTCGCTCTGAAAAGATATTTACGATCAAAATGGGTGAAAATCCTCTGAGAGACTTGTATCATGAGAACAAAATTAATACGAAACAAAAGTCAGGAATAAATGAAACAATTTGTAGATATTGTGGGCAAAACAACATAGGGCAAACAAAAATTGAAGACAAATATTTTGTTTATCAGATGAAGCACCATTGGGAAGAAAACGTTTCAAGATATACTTAAAAAAATGGGTTACCGCATCCAAGTCCTCGACAATCCTTGGCAGATACTGCACAACCACATACAGAACTTGACACTTGTCACTTGATGTGACATTTCCGAAACCGGAACGCCCAACTCGAAAATTGTCGCAGTATTTTTGGAATAATTTTGACAATTTTAAAGCTAGAAAGTTGGACGAGACATCAAAACGTCGGACAAAAAAATCAGGAATCGGATCAAAACCATTAGAAGTCCGTTGGTACAACGCGAACTATTTCAACGAAAAAATTCGCCACTATTTTGAATACAACACCCTGTATATGGCCAGCAAAAGCTGTATTCTTTCACTTTCCAAAAATGTATCTATAGTTTGTTACGCTTTACTTTCAAAATGAGTTACACATTGAAATTAATAACTGAAGATTAGAGAAAAAATTTACCTATTTCAGTAATTTCAATGAAAAAGTCTGCGGAATTGTCATATCATTAATGCATATTTTGAAAGCGTTATCAGTAGTACTTACTGTTTTTTTTTTGTGTATGTTAAGCATAATACATGTGTCCCTGCCATCTGTATCTTTATATTGAAATTAAATATTTTATATTCAAAAACTCTGTATGGTAGGTAACAAAATTTTAACATAACACGCAAAAAACTTTTTGAAAAAGTAAATCGGCTGGTAAGTAAGTATTGCCATACCGTAAATAAATATTTACAGTGAAAATAAGTAAGAATGTTGAAAAAGTCTAAAACGCGATGTTTTAAAAAATTTAATTACTTACCCCTTTTTGAAAGTAAATTCAGCAAATTACACATTTTTGGAACTCGTTCGAATGCAGCTTTTGTTTGGTGTAAACATATATACCGGTTAGGAAAGTGCAAGATTTCAAAGCCGAGCATTAATAAATAAGAAAAGAATAAACTCTGACAGATATAGGAACTGACAGAGAAATATTATATCCATAGTTGCCAGACTGACATGTCATTTTAAAACTCTATGGGCATTATTCTCTGTCATTCGTGATAGGGTAGCAATAAAATATGTAGGCGGGACGCCCCGCCCATAAATTATAATGCGCACGTGTGAATTGAATTATTACATCGTTATTGGTCTACGGAAAAAGAGCACTTGAGTATTCCTTGCGTACGCAGTTGGTATTTTAGGCGATTCCATCATTGGGCATTTTTTATAAACGGTTCCTTAAATGCAAACAAATATTTAACAAATAAAACAAACTGTTTACGGATATGAACATGAAAGACCACGAAATTTAAATGATTTACGGGCCAGAATTGTACAAGTCCTAAATTGTTACGCTTAAGAAATGTTAGAACGCGTAAGAACTGAGTTTTACGATAGACCAGGGTTTTGCGAAGAACAAAGGAGCGACATTTTGAACCACTTATTCAATAGGCATTTTTTCTTTCTTTCGTCTTATAACCGGGTTGATTTATATTTATATCTTTTTATTTTTTTATAGAACTTCAATTTTATTTTCTTGCAGACCGGTTAGTTAAGGAATACAAAAATTTGAAAATAAATACAATTATGTTCGTACACTTCTTTTAAGTGTATGTGATAATTTTAAGTCAGAATTACGTAAGAATTTCGTTTCATACAGCTAAGTCGATGTACACGCTCATTGCTGCGAAAAAGTACTGAGTCCAACTCACTCAAATATTCGTTAGGTGGGCGGTGTCTCTCCACCTCCACATTCCAGTTTCTGTTCCAGGTTCTGTTCCAGTTTCTGTGTCTCCACATTCTGTTAACGTTTTACATCATACGTTTCTAATACGTACACAAGCGTGAAACACTGGTGCATCTAACTGTCTTTGTCTGTCCTTACTGGTGTCTTTTAACTTATTCTTTTCTACACATGTATCGCCAATATGTAATGGTGCAATTTCCTATGGGGTATAGGGTGTTGTGTTCAAAGTATTGGAGAATTTTTATGTTGAAATTGACCATATTTCAAAAACATAATTTAGCACAAATAACAAGTTTTTAACAAAACAGGAAAAATCTTATTGAAAAAGAAAATCGACTGGTGAAAACCGTATCCATCTAAGTTCGCTCTGTCAAAAGATATTTACGTTCAAAATGGGTCAGAATTCTCAGAGATACCCTGTATTACGAGGACAGAAATCATACAGGATCTTGGACTATATTACTTGACACTTGACAGGCAATCAAAATTTGTAAAAAACGCCTTTCTACATATATATATAACTTCATCAATCTACCTGCATAACATCCTGTTAAGATTAAGTACAGTTTTGTTATATAAAAAAAGAATAAGAACACTGCTGACTGACATCTGTTGACACCTTTTATTCAAATTTTATAACCAGAACCTAAATTCGACAATTAGGTAGGTAGTCTCAAAAATATGTGTTATAATAATATCTATGATACGTCGATCTTATAACAATATCTAATTATAAATAATTTAGATACGCCTGTTGAATTTTAATTGTCGTTCTTTTTAAGGCAGATCCTCTTTTTGTTTATTTGCTCAGGTATGAGTTCGCTAATCGAATATCGTGTGAAATCAAATGTACAGTTGTATTTTTTTTTTTAGAATTAAATATAATAGTAAAAATTAATGGCTATTAAATATTGATAATTCCGAAAATACGTATGTCATTCAGAATTTTGATTATCTATTGTCTACATTGCGATTATTCAACATTGTAATTTTATAACTAAACATGCATTTCATTTAGCTCATTTTTACCTAGTATTTGGGATTAATTGAAATCTAAAAAAAGTATCTGAAAGTATGAAAATACATCAGTACCTATGTACCGGTGGGCAAATTTCGATGTTTTTATAGGGTATCTCGGTAACTGTAAGGGCTATGGAAAAATGAACCCACCTTTCCCGACCTCTTTTTTTCGAGATAAATTCATTGGTGAAAACCAGAATTTGCTATATCTTTTCGTTTTCGAGTTGTAAACGAAAATTGATTTTTTTTAGTTTTCGATTGGTGTCGATAACTCGGTTGTTTGTAAAATTAGAAGAAATCTGTTTGCACGTTCTACAGGCACTTTTTTTAAGTAGAATAGGATTTCCTTAACAGATTTTTTATATCTTGTGTAGTTTTCGAGTTATGGCATAAACTTCTATTTTTTTAAATGGAAACCATAGTTGGCTATGATTTAGCTAAAAAAGAGGATTTTTTTCTCTTTACAACGATATATAGTTTGTGGGGTCTATGATGAGTGTTTATGCGGAAACAGTTAAAAACATATGTTTTCTAATAAAGGACAGTATAGTAATTTCAATGATTTTGCACAGTAGGCGCCTGTCATTTTGAAAACAGAACAGTTGGATATTGGGATGTAAATACACAGTTACACATTACTGTTTGATTAATTGTTTATGTTTGGTTTTTGCTTGCATTATAGTTTTAAAGTTTCGATTAAAGAAATTGACAAGGCGCGATGGCGTATCAAAATTACGAAAAGTTTAATATGCTAGAGTGTTTTATTCAAAATGGATATAATTCTGAAGCTGCATCGGAAGCATATTTTAATCGCTACCCTGAAAGGAGACAACCTAATATGTCCATCTTTGGTAGACTAAAAGAAAACCTCGTTGAATACGGAGGATTTAATAAACCAAGACCAAAAAATTATCGTATTCAAGATGCTGAGGATGTTGCCATAAATGTTGTTGGTATGGTAGTCGTAAATCCTTCAATTTCAAGTAGGCAAATTGAAGCAGAGTCTGGTATATCGCGACGAAGAGCACTTTCAGTTTTAAAAAAACACAAATTTAGACCTTATACAATAAGGAAACAACAACAGCTCCTTCCAACTGATCCTGAACGCCGACTGGATTTCTGCAATTGGTACCTACAACAAATTGAGCAAGACCAATTATTTTTTAAAAATATCATTTGGACAGATGAAAGTTACGTAAGTAGTGCCGGAATTTTCAACCGACACAACAAACATTATTGGTCTGAAGATAATCCTCATCACACTGTTGATGTTCAAAATCAAGGACGTTTCGGTTTTAGTGTATGGTGTGCCCTATATAATAACCGCATTTTAGCTTACCAACTTTATGATGACAATTTAAATGGTCAACGGTATTACAATATGATAAACTACCACATAGTAGAAGAATTTTTAGACAACTTGCCACTTAACGAAAGACGACATGTATTTTTCAACAAGACGGGGCACCACCCCATAATACTAATTTAATCTCGGAATTATTAAATACTAATTTTGGGGAGAAATGGATAGGGAACAATGGGCCAGTAAAGTGGCCTCCTCGGTCGCCAGATCTCTCACCGTTAGATTTCTTTTTTGGGGAACCATTAAAGACAATTTATACAAAAAGACAAATAATACACTGGTTCAACTGAGAGAAAATCTTATAGACTGTCTGAATTCCGTTTCAAATATTCACATCTATAATGCAACAAAAAAGTGTTTCAAAGCGATGTGAACTGTGCATCGCAAACAACGGACGACAATTTGAAAACTTTAGGTAAATAATCATGCTCGTATTTTTTTTTAATCTGTCTAGTTTTGTTTTTGTAAAATATATTGTATCGTATTTTTTACATACATTATTTGTTACAAATTTGATTGTTAAGTGTGTTAAACTTTCTTGTTATGAATATGTTATAATTAATTATTAATTAGTCACTAATATGTCATAATTAGTTATTTAAGTTTAATATACCATTCATTATATACGACTGTTACTATGTATTTATGTTACTTTTCGCAGGAGTAAATTTCCATAGCAACAGTTATTATTATTAAAACATTGTTGTAACAATGTGTTACTATAGAAACTTACTCTTCCTGCAAAGAAAAAACAAAGTAAGTATACCTATACAAAAAATTAAAATTTTTAACTGTTTCCGCATAAACACTCATCATAGACCCCACAAACTATATATCGTTGTAAAGAGAAAAAAATCCTCTTTTTTAGCTAAATCATAGCCAACTATGGTTTCCATTTAAAAAAATAGAAGTTTATGCCATAACTCGAAAACTACACAAGATATAAAAAATCTGTTAAGGAAATCCTATTCTACTTAAAAAAGTGCCTGTAGAACGTGCAAACAGATTTCTTCTAATTTTACAAACAACCGAGTTATCGACACCAATCGAAAACTCAAAAAAATCAATTTTCGTTTACAACTCGAAAACGAAAAGATATAGCAAATTCTGGTTTTCACCAATGAATTTATCTCGAAAAAAGAGGTCGGGAAAGGTGGGTTCATTTTTCCATAGCCCTTACAGTTACCGAGATACCCTATAAAAACATCGAAATTTGCCCACCCGGTACATATGTATGTAAAAATTTATATTATAGTAAACACAACTTTTAACAAGTAACTTTTCAAGGACGCTGGTGTTTGGGTCTTACATATTTGTAATTTTAATAATAATTCGATACGTAGATAAAACTTCCCATTTTATTGCTATTTAGATTTAAAAGAAGCACATTCTAGAGGAGCAAATGCACAAATCTAACTGCGTTTTTTAACTATAAACAAATTTAAACGTTTGCCATCTGCAACAGAAGCTATTTGAACACAATAACGTAATAAATCGACAGCCGGTTGTCAATAAATACCGTTTACTTAACAAATTCACACCGCGCAATTATTTGTATTTTAAATTTGAACTTGAACTTCATCTGTGGGCAAGCTGATGGATTTATTTAAATATAACTCAGTAACGTGTTTGGTATGAGATAATTCGCCAGTAGAGGTAAAGTGGATACACACATATGCGTACCATAATATGCAAATATTATCGGTTTGAAAATATTAGCACGAAAACGAAGGCTGATCAGAGATCCTCACACAACAAAAAAAAAAAACAAAAAAAAAGAAACGAAGTCAAGTACTTTATGGAAATTTGAAGGCATATCGTTTCTTCTGTCACTATAAGCGTCAACTATCAGTCGTCCGTCTTTTCTGTCATTAGATCTTTTTCATCATTTTACAAGTAGAATTTATACTTAATACTTGAAACAATTCCTACGAGAAGAATATGTTTTCTTAAGAACGCAAAACCTTTTTACTCGAAACGGACTGAGGAATAGGCAAAAAGTAGAAAACGAAAGGAAATATTCAATGGAAAATTTTTAGCGGAGTTTCACAATTGTCACACAAGTTGTGTGAGTGTTTTTCGAGAAACAAGAAGTGTAGGAAGAAAAGAAGTGGCAGTCCAAAAAAAACGTACTCCCGAGTTGATCTGATGAAATATCTGATGGATCTGTGGAAAATGCTTCTAGAACTTCTGTTGGTTTTGTTTCGCAAATAACTGAAGCATTTGTTGGTACTTGCGATACTGTTTAACCTTTTAAGGACGGGACTGGTCGATATTTCGACCACTCAAGTATCATAATATTTTTGAGTGATTTTGTGGATAATATTATGTTTTGAATATAGAAAATATACTGTAACAATTTTAGGTAGCATATTTGACCTTGAAATAGTGATTTCAAGGTCGAATTTTTATTCGGTATTTCGACATGTAAATTGGTATACCCACGTATTTTGATGAGCTGAATACGAAAACAATAAAACAATAGTATTGCGTATAAATAGTGATATTGACCTTGAAATAGTGATTTCAAGGTCAATTTTTTATTTGACCTTGAAATCAGAAAATTGGTATACTGTAAGTAGAAAGATTTGATTGATTTGAAAGATTTCTTGGCCTTTCAATTCTAATGGGCCATGTTCGGAAAGGCAACTTGAAAGATTATTGGTATAAAGATCCTTTGTTACATACTCCAGTTTTTGGTCAAACAATGTCTCGTGATAGATATCTCGCAATCTTACGTTATTTACATTTTCATGATAACGAAGATACTTCAGAAATCGCCCAACATCCTTTAGTGAAAATAAAACCAATAATCGACTATTTACAAAGTAAATTCTCAGTAGCTCTTATTCCAGGCAAAAATCTGTGTATATCTGTGTATATCTGTGTATATCTGAAAGCCTAGTATTGTGGAAAGGTAGGCTTCTATTCAAGCAGTATATTCCCTTGAAAAGGAATCGGTTTGGCATCAAACTTTTTGAATTAGTAGACTGTGAGACTGGATTCATTTTGGGCTTTATTGCCGTGCCGTATACACCATGTTTTGAAGAATACCACACACAAGAAACATTATCATAAAGTCAAATATTTTGAGGTGAGAGGCAAGGGGACTCACGGAAATCAAGCACCCCAAAGTGAGAGGCAAGGGGACTCAATCAAGCATCCCAAAGGGATCACATTTTCGCCACATCCACGCTGTTGATCATGGGTCATGCTGAGAGCAAAAACTGAAATATTTCTTGCAAATGACTTTCATAATAAACGTTACTATTTTTTCTGCATCCAACGCATAAAAAAACATACAGATATCATTGCAGACAGAAAACAACGGATTTAACCTTGAAATGCAATTTTCAAGGTCAGAGATGTCTTCTGGACATTTTTTATTATCTTTTTCGTATTCAGCGCATACAATTACTTAGGAATGCACTGTTAATTCCACAAATAAAATTTTTAACATGGGACTTTCCGTCCCAGACGGGACTGGTCGAAATTTCGACCACCAAATTTGTCGGACACTTGACGTGACGGATTCTTCGATTTTATGTACTAATATAGTGTAAAAAAAAGTCCAATTTCAACGTAAAAATCCCCGTCCTTAAAAGGTTAAAAAAAGACCGGGACCTCTTCCCACACCACTTAGTTTGTCACCAAGAACTTCTAGAAGTTGATAGGCCACGAAGGGAGGTATTTTGCTAGTGATATTTTAACAAAATTAATGAAGAGCACTCAGAACTAATAAATAATTTTTTTTTCTGATGAAGCCTGGTTTCACCTGAATGGTTACGTGAACTCTCACAATATGAGAATGTGTAGTTCGGTGAAGCCGGAATATTTTTTGTGGAAGCCCCTATAGGTACATCCACAGAAAATCGGTGTTTTGTGTCCTATCAGTAGAACAAGACGTTTTGGACAAAATTTTTTTAATGGTACTCTATGATGATATAGAACTACACCAAGGATATTTTCAACAAGATGGCATTAAAGCTCACACTGTAGCAGAAACTGCAAACTTTTTGAGATAATTTTTTTCAAGACAGATTAGCATTATTCACCGTAAATCACTTAAAAACACATCTTAAAAACACAATTTTTCAAATCAATGTTCCTGATTTAGTACATCTCCGACCTAGAAGTACAGAAAAAAATTAATGAAATAAACGATTATCCTCGTATCTTACACTATGTGTTCAATTCGATCAGAAAAGAGATGTCAAATTTGATTGGACCAAGGTGGTGAACATATCTCACGGTTACAATATGCAATAAAAGTAACAATTACGTTCTGCGATACGTTCCGATTATTTTTTTTAAATAAAGGCTTTGGAATTTGAGTCGCCTTACTTTTCAATAACTATTTACTACAGATCGTAAAAGCATTGACAGGTCTAAAAAGTAAAGGTGTAATAAAAAAATAGGCCACATAGTTACTTATATGTACACATTTATGTATGTACATATAAGTTAATTATTTGGCAATAACAAGAGCTAAAAAAGTAGCTAAATAAAAAAATAATATGTGTATAGTCCATATTATCGATATAAAAATAAAAAATACCAAAGGATTCCGACGTTAACTACAGGCGCAAAATGGGGTAATATAATTTTTATTTTATGTAAGTACAAATAGTCAAAACAACCCTACAATATTTATGTGGGAAGGCACAAGATATAGTATTTAATGTATACAAAAATATAAAAACTGTTAAAGAAGAGTGGGCCATAGAAAAAATAGCACATCTAACAGAAGTGCCTGAGATGACGGTATACAAAAATAATTAATAATGGACGGAATAAACGCAAGACAAGATGTGACAAAGTAACAGTAAAAAAACTTGATCCGTTAAACTTTTTAAGAAATGCAATTTGTAATAAATACAAGAAAAATAAAATACCCACTGTAGAATATATGCATTTGGAACTGAACTCTTCTCTGAAAAGACCTTGTATCTATTACTTTGCAAACGCTTTGGATATGGTTTTTGAATATTAGGTTCATATTTAAAAGTGCATATTGATAAGAGAGGAAAAATACTGGAAAAGTGAAAGAAGTGGACGATGGCGTATAATCAGTTTAAGTAGATATATTTTAATACGGCCCTGTTATACGTGCAGTTTTGCACGTGTTACAGCGAAATTTCCAGCGGCGTCTATGTCGGCTAGTTTTTTTTTATTTCTTACATCAATGTTATAGACTATACATACATAATGTATATTTTTAATACATCGACATAATTTTTTAGTGTGTCCAAATCATATTTTATGAACAAAACTATAGAGGTAAAACAAAAGAGGTAAAAATATCTAAAGAATTCAATAAACAAGGATTAATAAATAAGTATTTAATGACCGAATACATAACGATTATATTCTAATTATAGTTGTTAATGTTAAGAATAGGAAAGTAAGGTGAAATGAGCTGAAAAAATGTATTATTGCAATTGTGGAATTATAGCAGACCTTCTATAAAGAAAAACAAGATATAAATAGCGCACGTTTGATGGAAATTGCAGCAAGCAAACCTTATCATGAAAAACGTTTAAATTATATGCAATTTAAATAAAAAATTTACAATGTTGTACTAGGTATAATAGTTGATACGTAAGACCATAAGACAATTTCCAGCTAATTTTAATATATCCTAAGGCATGTAACATATTATTTTTTACACTGACATGTGACAGACACAATTGTAGCATACATTTTAAAAAAGTCTTATAAATACGTATTACGTATGGCGCGAACTGCGTATACACTCACCCGCAAAATTAACCGGACACGTGACATTAAATTTCGAGATATTCTCCTTTTCCTTTCGGTAACTCACTGTATAATAATAACTAATGACTGAATAGAATTATCAAAATAAAGTTGTTTTTGTCCCGTCGTTATCACAATTTTAGCATTTTTTTAGCTTCAAAAAATGTCCTGATGCTGGTGTTTTGCTTTGATATAAAGGATTGCTGCTTTGATACAATCCATGCCAGAAGCCAGCGAGGACGCTATGCAAACTCGAAATAGAAGGAAATTCAAAATAGTCGATTTTGTCGTCCTTTTTTTCAATAATTTGATGGTTTTTGATGAGAAAAGATTCCATTTTTGTTTTTAGAATAGAATTTTATATTTGTATTGCGAAAATGTTTTGAGACTCTATTGTACCTCAGGGTTCATTATCGAAAACACAATATACATTATTTTAGATTGAAAAATCCAAATGTTTAAGTGCTTCTAAAATATCCTTAAATACCCAGTGTGCAGTTAATTTTTTCGGAGTGAGTGTATTAATAAAATATCTATAAAACTCTGTATGAAAACCGCGAAAATGTCAGTAAGATATTTTCCTTACAAAACTGATTAAAATGATTATGGTGATCGAAAAAACGAAAAAAATGATTATGGTGATTACCCTGTAGTGGCCTGAAGCTAAATTCTGGAACTAATTCGCCCGTGACATATTGAAATTACTTGCACTTGAATTAGACGACCTCGGAAGTGTTGTCCTAGGTATCAACAAGTTTATTATTATTCTTTTTTTCTGTTGATCAACTCCCGAGTAGTCTTCGACGACGCAGTGGAAAATTAATAAATATTAATAATGTGCCCAATGACATCATCGGCCATTATTTGATGTGTAAAAACCATTTGTATGGAGGAGAATCCTTATAAATAGTAAAATTTATTTTAACGAGTATATCATAAAAATTATTATGCAATATGTGGTAACAGAACATCAAAATGTTTAATAAAGCATATCAGAATACGAAAAAAACATATAAAAGTATTGAAGATGAGTGAGATAAGTGAATTTTCCAATTTCTTTATCAACGAACCATTCTTATTATTATTACTTTTATAATACCAAGAATTTTCGGTTGTACTATAGTAGAGTTGATGAGAATTTGAGATGGGAATGGCATAAAAGTGACCATATATTTTGCTTGGTGTCCAAACTGATCTTGATAAAATCAGGTACTGACTCAACAGACTTGTAAAAAGATGTAATTATCACAATAATATGTAAATTTCTGTGACTTCATCGTCTATATTTTTCCACGCGTCATGTACCTTTCCTTTCGAGATGTTTTCATCCGAATTTGCAAATCATGGAGTAATATATATGATCCGATTAGTGCCTATTAAGCATCAATCAACAAGATAACTTTCAATTATAGTAATTATTGTCGTTCAGACTCAACAACCTAATATTATGCACATCGATGAATGCATCTCCAGACTATGACGAAATTTGGGCTTGAATTTGGTCTAAACAGATTTGATTTCGACTGAAAGTTGTTCCGCAAGGCACGACCTTGGGCCTCTCCTCTTTCTGTCTCCTATCAGCCCTGATTTTTTTCTTATCACTAAATGCATAATTACTCATTTTAAATTAGTTCGCTAACAGGACACGCTACAAAAATTAGGAGTGTCTATTGTGACAGTGAGATATGTAAAAAGTTCAAGTACTAAAATATCAGTATGTCAGCGTCTAGCTAAATTTAGTACAGGTTGGTCACTTTCAAGATTATTATAAAAGGTCAAGTTAGAATTCCTATTTCGAGTTCGTGAGAGTTACCACTCCCCCTCTTTTTTTCATTATTTTTAGAGCTACGAAAAAAATTTTTTGTAAGGGTGTTATTTTTTCTGAAAAATCAAAATGCTATTGAAAAGCAATTGACAGAAAAATTGTAGTAGCAGTTTAATTAACATGACTTATTTTAGATGGAACAACCTGTATTTTATGTATCGCATGTTCTGATTACAACGATGTTAACATACATATGTCGAACTTGATAGTTACCCTTGGTTCATTTGTTGCTTATGTACAAATGTCAGTGAAATACATGTTTTAAGGGCTATTAATTACTTGTCAATTTTGCAATTTAATATTTGTTTTATTACAACAGATAATAATGTAAAATGACAGGTTAAAAGACGCACCTAAAAGTGACAATTTGGTTAATCTATCTAATAAATTTTGGTATCTACGAAAAAAAAACATTTAAATAATTATTTGAGGTATTTAACTCAACTAATACTTATTTTCAAAATATGTTAAAACACATTAAAAGCCCTTAAAGGTTCATGAAACTTATGTTTCCTTGACATAAGCAACAAAGGAAGTAAGACAACAATTTTTGTACTTATTTTTACAACAAAGAGTAACTATCCACAACTTAGTATAGATTACGTATCTATTATTCCCAAGTATTTTATTTTATATATTTAATGCATATTTCAAAAACCTGTGGAAGAAAGCATGGCATACGTTATATCGTTGTAAACAGAAAACAAGTGGAATTCAACATACAAATAGAATACAATGTTATTTAAACAGCTGTTACATTTTTGTTTCAATTGTTTTTCTGATAGTATATTCTGAAATTTCAGAAAGAAAAACACGTTTAGAACTATGAAAAAAAATTCTTATTTCTAAAAATAAATGAGACAAGTCAACTTCCTGCACCCTCATGACGGATTTTGGAAAAAATGTCGCCGCAACGTTTCGAGTCATGTTGTCACTTTCAGTTTTTTTGTCGAATCCTCCATTTTTGTATCATTGCGTAAAAGAAAAGTATGAATGATCAGTAGTTTTAATCGGCTAGTAATTCTTGGATTACACTGTATAATATGTCAAACATGACTATCTCTAGTTTTATTTATCACACAGTTTTAAAAAATTCTACGAAATACAAAATCTAACTTATGCACTCACCAACCGACAACATGAAAATGACACTGATTTCCCAATATCCACCAACAAAAACTATCACCTGAAGGGATATTACACGGGAAATTAGCGATTAAAGCGCTGCAAAATTACACATAGCTCTGCATTATTATACGGACTATTTTTAATGCACTCTGACTGCTCCTACTAATGTGCATTGTGAAAATGCAACTTGCCATATTGGAACGGTAATAGGTATGCACGGATAGTACTTAAAATTATGTGCTATACCTAATGAGGGGTTTGATCTGGTACATTCGTTTAATATTTATAGTTCGTAGAAATTAACTACGAAGTACGTGACAGAAAATAGTTTCTAATAAATATGGTACAAGTTTACCAACAAGATTTGTCACAATCGACTTTTTTTCACTTGAAGCTCTATTGTATACCGGGTGATACAGTTTAGTATTCGCGACCCTATATATTTTCTATTTGCAAAGAAAACTGCAGCATACAATATAGATTTTATTTAAATTACCGTTCGATAGAGATTTTCAAACAGTTTTCATATCCCTAGTGTACAAATGCACAATGAAAAACCGCAGCGCTTTGAAACTATGGGGTTTCTGAAAATAGGGTTTCTTTAGAGTACTTTAAGGTTGAAAAGTTGCAGTCAATATCCTTAGTCTATCCATTGTTTGCAAAGTTATGCCAAGTTATGCAGAAATCCCTAATTGTGCAATTTTTTATCTCTTTCTCAATCAACAATTTTGTTTCGAATTTTTTTTTCTAAAACCAATCACTACTAAAGGATACTTTGCAGCAGTAAAAACTGCTGAAGCTAAAAAAATTAAACTCAAGATTCAAAAACTAGAAACTTAGAGCTTTAATTTTCTTCTTTTTTTTTCTTTTCCCTACGACCATTTTTCCCCAAATTACACCTCTATGAAAATCACCTAAAAATTCAAGATCGCGAGTACCAAACTGAAACATCCGTAAACACAAATAAAGTAAGATGTGATGAAATTTCGAAATTACTGCATTTCATAAATTCCGCAACATTGTTCAAAATATCAATTCTGGTGGGAAAGTAAAATTTTAATAATACACCTAGTTGTTACGTGATTTTTAAAAGCGCAAGGATATACATTCACCTGGTTATTTCGTTAAAAACATGACATTTATTAGTATTCAGGGATATGTAAAATAGAAAATACAGTTACTGCATAATAGTCACTAGCAGAAAACCTATTAATTTTAAGTATCATATTAGCAAAGTAGTACGTAAAATGTGAAACTGATAAATATGAATTTATCCATTCTATTCATACTCAAAAATAAATGCACTTTTTAAATACTATATCTAGCACTATCGCAAAAAAGGTTAACTATCATAAAAACTTTTTACTTCTTATCAAACACACGATAAAACATATTTTATTATCCTAAAATTAGAACGATTAGATAACGTCAGATCACTTATTGACCATAGTCAATCAAATGTTTCCATAAACAAAATATGTAGCTCGAAAAGGATTAAAATGTCACGCCATGGCTTTGAAAATAAAACGCTGCCACATCAGTGGCGCTTTTCAAAAATCAGCCTTAGACATCATCGAAAAACTCGCAAGACCCTTGACGGAACCAAAATAAAATCTATACGAAAAAGGCACTACTCACCACAGTAACTCATGTCCGTGTCTGCGAACGCCACAGAAGGCATAAATAAGAGTAAATCTCGGCGGGTCCTGCGTCGAGGGAGAATAAAAACAAAAGATAAAACAGCAGCAGCACTCGATCGTGGCTCACTGAGAATGGTGCTAGCGCGCTCGCTACACCGTAGTAGGCCGATAGAGCAAAACAAATGAATGAGATGCTGTAAATGGAGGGACGCGGCCGTCCGGCGTTACCGCTCGGAAAACGATGTTCGAGAAAAATTACAGGAGGTATCGAAAGACCTCGGTTGCAAATCGATTGTTTGGATAAACGATTGTTCGATAAGGCTTTAGTAGAAACGAAAAGGTAAGAATGGTAACGGAAAGGAAAACGTGATAAGATTACGTCAATCTTTTTATGTTAAAATACGGTTTTGATCATATAAGTGAGGTTTTTTGGACACAAATATTCTTACTCGTAATTCATGTTTATATACAGAGAGCGACAAAAATACTGGACAAATTTTAAACACAAATTTTAACCAAAAAAATGCATATTTTGACTGTCATATTAAGTACCGTCAAGTGTTTTCGAAGGTGACCTCATCCTCAATTTTTCAAATGACAATCCCTATTTTTGGTGTTAGTTTTGGTAAATCTAGAATAATTTAAAACGATTAGGTACACACAAATTTTACCACCTTTCGTTAGAAAATGAATAGAAAATTTTAAAGAAAATTCGAAATGAAAATATGAGACATAAATTTTATTATGGACTGTATTTCTAAGATTTTCTGTAATTGGATTTATCCTGTTGAAAATAAATGTATTATTATTATTATTATTATTATTATTATTATTATTATTATTATTATTATTATTAATAAATTAACTAAACAATTAACTGTAATATTCCGAATAAAATATATGGCTAATTGGTTCTCAAATTGCCAACCATTGACTTTATGACAATAGGCAAGTCTATCTACTAACTCACTGAGTTAATTGTGGATTACTTCTTCCATAATTTGTTTAATTTCACGCCGTATACTGCTTTTTAAATCCTCTAAATTATGTGGTCCTGTGATATAAACTTTTGTCTTCAAATATTCCAAAAGAAAATTGTGAAGGGGTGTAAGATCTGGAGATCTCGGAGGCCTCTCTCTTGGCTCTCTTCTAACAATCCAGCGCCCATGAAAAAAAAATCACTCAAGTAATCTCGAACAGGTTTGAAACTACCACATTATGCCTAAAAGAACCATTTAAAAAAACTTCGTAAGGCGATACACAAAGAGAGATAATTTATAATGTGTCGTGCATTGTAAACTTATATAATTACTTATAATATAATCAACAAATGCTTAAATAAGTAATAGAAAATTAATTTATTATTACTCTACGGATTATACGATGGTTATGCTGGGTTACTATTTATTATTATCCTGAACACGTACTGGTACTCCGCTATTTCATGACTACATATAGGTACAAACACATACGATGGTGTACATTATGTAATGAGACAGGTAACGCAGCGCCCGATCTAGCCACACTGCGGAGACGGAGACGGGAAGGGCGGTAGGTTAACATGTATGCACCTTCAGTACAAGTTTGAACTTGTTAGAGTCATTTGTCTGTTCTTTGGGACCGTTTTCGTAAACCGAATTTATAGTGGGTTTTAAAAATGAGACATTAATTTTGAGCAACGGTGTACTATTAGGTTTTGTTTCTTGGACTTGACACAGAGCAACGGATACTTATGCAAAACTTCAACACGCCTATGGAGACAGAGTTTTTTCAAGAGTCCAGATTTTTCGGTGGTTTGATTTGATGAAGAGTTGATTGGAGATAAACCACGCAGCGGAAGGCCTTCATCTTCAAGAACCGATGAAAATGTCAATAGAATACGGGATCTTGTGTGTTCAGGTAGTCGGTTGACGACAATAATGATCGGGGAAGAGTTAAATTTGAATCACACCACTGTTTATCAGATTTTGACTAACGACTTGGGGATGAGAAAAAATCTGCGCCATTTCAGTAAATGAATTTTTAGTCAGTAAAAACATTCCTGTGGCTCCTCAGCCTCCGTATTCGCCTGACTTGAGTCCTTGTGACTTTTTTTCTCTTCCCGAGATTGAAAAATCACCTCAAGGGACGTCATTTTGGGACCATAGAAAATATTCAAACAGCTGTAACCGACCAGCTGAAGGTTATTCCAGTATATGAGTTCCAACACTGCTATGAGGAATGGAAGAACTGTCTCCAGCGCTGTGTGGCTTCCCAAGGAAGATATTTTGTAGGAGACAATACTTGAATTGTAATTCTATTCGAATATAAATTAAAAAAAAATCATTCTCATTACTTTATTTACACACCGTATAAAATAGAACAGTACATACAGGTACGGGCTTTAGTCTTTATCCAGTTTGTTTTTTTTTTCTAAAACTATACATTTATTTAAAACTACAGCTGGATTCGTACACAGACTTATTTTCAACAAAATATAATTCTGTAAAAAGATATTAAAAACAAAACTAAAAGACGATCGAACAAACCTGCAAAAACAGAGATAATGATAAATTTTGTATCCACTAAACAACTTATTTCTAACCAAATAATAACACTTTGCATTAACCCAAATTCTGAAAACAAAATATTACCAATGAAACACCTACGACTGGGAGACTGCAGTTTTTGTTTACAGGGAAGTCTTATTCTGTCACTTCCTTTAAAGTAAGCTTGAAGTAGAGCAATTCTTGAAATAATTAATGGGTTTATTCCACTCGTTCACAGCGTAATAGGAGTAGGAAACAATTTATAATAAGGTGTGTGGCAAGGAAGACAGCTATTTATTTTTATTGTTTTAAATATGCAACGTTAAAATAAGAATTAGTTTATAAGTTCATAAAATTCTTAAAATAAATGTTAATCTATACACGTCTTTTATATTATTAATAAATACTTTAGTACTTTTTAGTTTTACATTACAAGCAAAATCTAAATTCAAAACTACTTTAAAAACTACTTTTTTTCATAGTTAGCTATTTTGTTTAGGTTTCAGTAAATACAACAATAAAAAAGTACTAAAAGGTGCTGACGTTAGCTACTGAAGCAAAGTGGAACAATTTCATTTTTATTTTATGAAGTACAAATAGTTAAAATAACTATAACTGTCTAAAAATGATATTACACTACCATGGTACTATCCATGGTAGTGTAATATCCATAACATGTAAACTATCCATGGTACCTATTTTCCATGTAGACGATCCATGGTGATTCAAATTTGTGCAATGCCAGAGATGATGAAGCAACACTGATATTAGTCGAGAAAATATAACATTTTAGGGTCCAAAATTTGTGCAGTGAGATGGATTCGAGATGCGGTTTTTTGCATTCGATTCCTTGATGGATTTACTCCATTTGTCCGCTAATTAAATCTTGTACAACTCGGAAACTGCATTTCTGCATCGAAATAATGCATTTTTTCATGTGCAATTTTTGAGACAAATAAAAAAAGTTCATTATTCGGTAATTCATTGTGGAAATCGATCCAAACTTGTTACTTGGGGTGTTTTCGGGGTCGCTGATCACGAATATGATGTCAGAAAATCCATATAATGTACCTGGGAACCAGGAAGTCCTGGTTGTGAGGGCCATCCACAAGTTTTCCTCGAAATTTCCTTGGAAATTGTACCAAAATGTTTTCTCGGGGGTTTTCGAGGTCGCTGAACACGATTCTGATGTTGAATAAATTCTCCAATATACCTGGAGGGCCAGGGTAGCCTGAGTTGTCCAGGTCGCGTCCTGGAGATTTACGCGAGTTTTTAATATAACTGCAATGAATTTGGTTCCTCAGGGTTTTTGGGGTCGCTGATCACCCGGAGACCAGGA